>CM051263.1:15166026-15273526 GCA_027921565.1 Artemia sinica | reverse complement strand
GATCTATGTTCAAAGTGCGTGATATTTTCACGGTAGTTGAATCGGTCATTACACTGTCTGCTTGTATGGCGGGAGTACTGTCCGCTTGAAACTGTTATAGCTACATGGTGGGACTGTCCGCTCTTAACTGTTATAGCTATATGGGGGGACTGTCCGCTCTTAAATGTTGTAGCTACATTGGGTACCTGTCTTCTCTCTATCATTATAGCTACATTGGGTACCTGTCTTCTCTCTTTAATTGACACAGTAATGTCCTATCTGTCTTCTACCTATCATTGAGACAGTAATTTCCTATCTGTCTTCTCTCTTAGATTGACCCATTACTATTAATGGGCTGGTTATATAACTTAAACACCTCTCCCCAGGGGCTTTAGGGGTCGTTTTATCTCCAAAGACATATTTATTGGACCTTTCAACTATGCTGAACAAAAAGACTACCTCAAAATTTTGATCAGACTATTTTGGAAAAAATGTGGCGTGGGAGAGGGCCTAGTTTCCCTCCAGTTTTTGATAACTAAAATAGGCATAAGAACTTTTCATTTCAGATAGAATGAGCCCTCACCCGACGTTCTAGGCCTACTGGGTTACCACAATCACCCCTGTAAAAAAATAATAATAAACAAACACGCATCCGTGATCTTTCTTCTGGCAAAAATTACAAAATTCCACATTTTTGCAGATAGGAGCTTAAAACCTGTACAACAGAGTTATTTGATACGCTGAATCTGATGGTGTGATTTTCATTAAAGTTCTATGACTTCAAGGGGATAATCCCTCTTTTATTGAAAATAAGACAAATTTTCTCAGGCTCGTAGCTGTTGATGGGTTTGACTAAACTTAATGAAACTTGTATGTTTGGAATCAGCATAATAAGCCAATTCTTTTGATATATTCATTGGTATCAACATTCCGTTTTTTAGAGTTTCGGTTACTATTGAGCCGGGTCACTCCTTACTTACAATTGCTACTCCTATCTGTTTGATTACCCATCAAAATCCAAGCAGAGATCATTGAAATATTGATCGTTTTACCTGCGCTACCAAAAGTATTGTATTAATAAAACTTTACAGTTTCTTGAAATGTAATTAAACAAGTAGAAAAGGTTTTTCAACTAAAGTAAGGAGCAAATTCAAAATTTAAAGTAAATATAAATTTCTCTGTATATTGAGGGGACTGTCCCCTTCTTAACACCTTGCTCTTTAAACAAAAGTTTTTTAGTGCTTTGAAAAATCTTTTTTTCCAATTGGAAATTTTATTTAAAAATTTGGAAAAAAAAAACTTAACAGTAAAGAGTAAGGAGCCAAAAAGTAGACAGCCCCCTTCAAGAATAGTATTTTTAAAAAGGCTTCAAATCTCTTCCTTGCTTTCAGTTAAAAAGTTCTTTTTTATTTAATTTCTTATTGTTTTCCAAATCATACCCAGGCCTAACCAAAATATAACTTGAGGTACTGGTCCCTTAAATCCCTCGTTAATTGCTTTTAAAATGTGTAAATCAATAATTTTACGTTGATTAGCACCGTCCTACGTTTAAATTGGGAATTTCAATTTTGAATAAAATTTGAATATGCTTAAAAATTGGCGAGGAATAGTAATTTTGGTAAAAAAAAACCTTGCTAATATTGCTGCTAATGAATTTCGTTTGGATGAAAAGGAGTATTAGTGTTTGTAGGGATGTAAATTCTGTGAGACTTTTGATCTTCTACATAACTGAAGCCATCTCAACCTCTACAATAGGATTTTCTTCTCGATAAGTACATTACTTACATTTGTTTAAATATATTGAAGTAATTCATATAAACAGAAAAGGGAAAATAATACAAATTAAAATTTCTAAGAACAAAGGAATTTTCATTACCACCCCAAAGAAATTTCTTGGCGGGGCTGATGATAACCTGCCTTGTCTTTTCCACCTCTGTGCTGGTAGATATGAAAATGTCACATTATAGCTGTATAGAGAAGCATTTTATTTAATTCCTACTCCTCCCTACCTCTTTCAACATTTATCTGAAGCCTCATGAAGAGTAAGCAGTCTGTCCATTACAATGTGCTTTCTTAGGAACCTACCCTACCCCCACCTAAACAATGACTCCCTTCCCTTCATTATAGCTGATAAGCAATTAAAGATCACCAAACGTGGCCTCATTTCAGTACAAATAAAGTGAATCAAATTGGTTGAATCCAGTACTGTCACCGTGTGGCATCACTTCTTTTGCAGCTGGGTAGCCTAAAATATAGTTACTGATACATGTAAATCAATTAGCTTCCCAGAGTTAGAAGTTGATTGCAAATTCGTTCTCTTCGGAGTAAAGTCGTAGTTTGGTGCCCTAAAATGGGAGAAAACAAGACTTTTCCCTGGCCCAATCTGTATGGTTACTTAAAAAAGGGCTTTAAATTTATGTTTGAATCAGCTCCCTCCCAATAATCTTGGACGTTCGGTTTGATTCTATCACACCTGGGAAAAAAAACAAAACAAATAAACATGCATCGACGATGTTTCTTCTGAAAAACAAAATGCGAAATTCCACATTTTGAAGATTGGAGCTTGAAACCTCTACAGTAGGGTTCTCTGATATGGTGTATCTAATAATGGAATTATCAATAAGATCGCTTGCTTTTTGGGGGCGTTTCTCCTTTTTTCAAAAATCAAGCGAATTTTCTCAGATTTTTGGTTTTGGGTGGGAAACAATAACCTGAAAGAATTTTATATATTTATAATCAGCACGAAAAGCCAATACTGTCGGTGTGTCAACTGTCAAGAGAATTCCATTTTTTAATTTTGGTGAATATTGGTCCAACTCCCTTTTTACTTCCAATTTTTTATCACAAACTAGTTGATGAGATTCAATTTTGACGAATTTTTTTTTTGACCTGTTCATTATATTTAGTTGAATGGGACAATCATAGGCAGGGCAAAAGTGCTGCCTAAGTAAAGAATGATGTTGGCACAATATATTATTATTTTTTTTTTGTTTCCATTCCAGGGCACTTCGTATCAAAGGAGTTGTCGTAGAAACTTCGAAAAGGGCTCATTCGATTGGAAATTGGAGTGGCTAGTGCCCGTTTTAATAGTCAAAAGTGATTGGAGGGCAACTAGCCCCCCCCCCCCCAACGTCCATCATTCCCCTAAACACATCCAATCAAAATTTTGAGACAGCCATTTTGTTCAGCGTAGTTGATTTCCAGATAGAAAATATGTTTTTTAGTAGGACACTCCCGCAAAAATCTTGGGTTAAGGGTTTTAAGTTATGCCCTGAGGGCATATAAGAACGATGTTGGCACAATGTATTATTTATTATTTTTTCCGTTAGAGCAGAGCACTTTGTATCAAAGAAGTTGTTATAAAAACTTCGAAAAGGGCTCATTCAATTGGAAATTGGAGTGGATTGTGCCATATTAATAGTCGAGAGTGATTGGAAGGTAACTAACACCCCTTCCACACCCACCATTTGCCGAAACAAACCCAATCAAAATTTTGAGATAGCCATTTTGTTCAGCGTAGTTGATTTCCAAATGGAAATTATGTTTTTGACGAGTACACTCCCCACAGCCTTCAGGGCAGGGGTTATAAGTTATGCCCTCGAGGCATGTAAGGGTTTTATAGAAGGCGTTGTCATAGAAACTGCAAAAAGGACTCATTCGATTGGAAATTCAAAGGGCTAGTGCCCTTTTTAATAGTCGAAATAAATGGAGGGCAACTAACCCCCTCTCACGCCCACCTTTTCCTAAACACATCCAATCACAATTTTGAGATAGCCATTTTATTCAATGTAGTTTTAAGTTCTGGGAATTAAGTCTTTGAGGATGACAACCCCCTCAAAGCCCTCAGGGCAAGGGTTGTAAGTTATGACCTGGAGGCATATAAGGTTTTTATAGAACACGTTGTCATAGAAACTTCAAAAAGGTCTCATTCGATTGAAATGGCTAGTGCCCTTTTAATAGTCAAAAGTAATTAGAAGGCAACTAACACCCCTTCCACGCCCACCATTTTCCCAAACGCATCCAATCAAAATTTTGAGATAGTAATTTTTGTTCCACCCAGTTTAAAGGTCAGGAAATTATTCCTTTGAGCAGGACATTCCCCCCAGAGTCTTCAGGGCAAGGGTTATAAGTTATGCCCTGGGGGCATATAAGTTTTTATTGAAATCTTTGTTTTAGAAACTTGAAAAAGGCCTCATTCGATCGGAAATTCAAAGGTCTAGGATCCTTTTTAATAGTCGAAAGTGATTTGAGGGCAACTAACCCTCCTCTCACGCCCACCTTTTCCCGAAACACATACAATAACATTTTTTAGATAGCCATTTTTTTCAATGTTGTTGATTTCCAGGTAGAAATTATGTTTTTGAGGAGGCCACTCCCCCCCAGCCCTCAGGGCAAGGGTTGTAAGTTATGCCCTGGGGGCATATAAGGTTTTTATAGAAAGCAATGTTGTAAAAACATCAAAAAGGACTCACTCAATTGGAAGTTGAAAGGGCTAGTCGAAAGTGATTGGAAGGTAACTAACACCCCTCTCACAACCACCATTTCACCAAACACATCCAATCAAAATTTTCAAAATGCACTCTGTTAATGCTAATTCCCGATAAGGCATCTTAGCAGTATCCTAAGAATGCCTGAGGGTATTATGTTCAAACTTTCGGGGCTACTTCTGCTCTTAAAATTTAACCAAGTCAAAATAGCGTAAGTGTATCCAAGCTATCAAAGAAAGTAAGCAGATTTTTTTTTTGCAAATGGTATCAAGTTTTCCATCTCAGGTCAACTAGAGGAGGTATGATACGAAATTAAACGTTACTATTTGTGTCCAAATTTTTAAAAGGGTGTATGTTGTTAAAAATTTCTGAAATTTTTCTTCAGCGTAAAAATAGCAGGCCAAACTATAATGTCTTAAAAAAATGAAAAGATTTAAAGTATTATTTTCTTTTTCCCTGAAAAGACTATGTCAATATACAACGAACAGAAATTAATTTTAAAAATTTTTTCCACAAAATAAGTTTTTCAAAAAAAAAGTAAAGAACTAGGGGTTTTGAGCCCTACTTGTGTTAATTTCTTCTCGTTTTAAGTTTGACTTGGTTATTTATTGTAATTTCTGTTCGTTTTGGATTTCATTTATTTATCGATGCTGATTTACGGTAGTTTCACGCTTCGTAGATTATTTGATTTTATTTTTGCTCATTTTTTGCTTAATGGAGTTCTTTACTTTTTTTTGAAAAACATATTTTGTGGAAAAAGTTCTTTTAATAAATGTAAAGAAAGAGGGTCTATTTGACAGCTGAATAGCAAGTTTAAATTTTTTTGTTCATTCGCTATTCTATTTTTTTTTAATGTCTGAACATAAAAGGAATTTAAGTTAGAGGGGGAGAATTATCTCTTATCAAATAGGTATATTTTACATGGCTGTTATAAATTCAAAACTTGGTATCTATGCAGGCAGGATGATTTTTTAGTATCTCTACTCCTTCTGTAAACTATGATTAGGCGTAGGAAATTGCATAAAGACAAATCTACATCGGTTATAATCTACCGAAGCAATGAATCTTTCTGTAATTTTGGTTTGAGTTTGATTTTCTTTTAAAATTAA
This sequence comes from Artemia sinica, assembly GCA_027921565.1. Lineage (NCBI taxonomy): Eukaryota > Metazoa > Arthropoda > Branchiopoda > Anostraca > Artemiidae > Artemia > Artemia sinica. Next base: position 15,267,951 of record CM051263.1, on the reverse strand, counting down.
ATGCATAATAATTAAAAGTATTATTGCTTATTTGCCAGGAATCATTGTCGTTTAAAATTTACTATATTTTGTTTTAATTCACATGCAATTTATTTGCTCTTTTTATTTGAAAGTCTTTTCCTATCAATATTTAAAAATAAACTTATTCCTACTAAAAAAATATCCTGAAATATATTCCCTGTGATCCAGCCACCGCTGCTATTTTGGTGTCTGCCCCCCCGTGATAAATTGTCCGCCTGCACCCTTGAAAGTCATAGAATCTTAATGAAAATCAATCCGTCAAATTCAGCGTGTCAGAGAACTCTGCTGTAGAGGTTTCAAGCTCACATCTGCAAAAATGTGGAATTTGTATTTATATCCAGAAGAAAGATCACGGATGCGTGTTTATTTGTTGTTGTTTTTTTCCCAGGGGTGATCGTATTGACCCAGTGGTCCTAAAAGATTACAAGAGGGTTCATTCAAACGGAAAGTAAAAGTTTTAGTGCCCTTTTTAAGTGACCAAATAATTGGAGGGCAGCTAGGCCCCCTCTCACGCTCATTTTTTCGAAAGTCACCTGATCAAAACTTCGAGATAGCCATTTTGTTCAGCATAGTAGAAAAATCTAATAACTATATATTTGAGGATGACTTAATCCCCAACAGTCCCCGGGGGAAGGGCTGAAAGTTATGAGCTTTGCCCATTATTACATATAGTATCGGTTATTGGGAAGTATACAGACGTTTTCAGGGGTATCTCTTCTGATAGGGGGGGGGGGGGGTGGAGGTGGAGGGGGTTTACGTGGGAGGATATTTACATGGAGGAATATTTCATGGGGGAAAGGAATTTTCTATGAAAAGGGCACCGGATTTCCCATTATCATTTAACAAATGATCAGAAATTAAATTAAAAAAACAAGTTTTTTCAACTGAAAGTAAGGATCAACATTGAGACTTAAAACGAGCAGAAATTATCACGTATATGAGGGGGTTGGCATCCTCGTCAATACCTTGCTTTGTACGCTTAAACTTCTTAGGACTTTCAAAGGAGCTATTTATTCTAATTAAACGGCCTTTGTGATTCATGAGTCTTTCTTAAGGAATTGAAACAAATTTCGAACTTTAGCGCAAAGAGCGAGGTATTGACGAGGGAGCGAACCCCCTCATATAAGTAATAATTTTTGTTTGTTTTAAGTTTTAATGTCGCTCCTTACTTTTAGTTGAAAACACTTGTTTTTTATTTAATTCAGAAAAACAGATCAATTTTCTTTAGTGTATGTTTGCCTTTATGGTAATATATGACTTATTTTTCAGTTTTCACTGCCATTTTCACTTGATTTGGGAAAGTTGGCTCCAACTTTACCCCCCCCCCCCCTTTGATTTTGACGAAATTGTGCCTCTGGTGCTGGATCATCAATTATATGTGCCATAAAATGGCTGCAGCATAGTCAAATCCTTGCCCTTTTGTATCATCAATGATTAAAGTGGAATAACTATCAATAAAATCTAGTCAATTTTCATGATCCGTATTTACAAAGTCAGACCATTTTTATTATGTTAGACTAGCTGTTAAGGAGCCCGAGCCGTGCCTCAGCAAAAGAAGGTGTTTTGGGGAAGAATCCACCTCTGAGTTTCCCACTAGTCATACAAATGAAGTCAGTGTATTAGGTGCAGTTACTCGCTTTTAAACTTGTTCTTTTTTCCAAGAAGAAGAATAAGCTATTTTGAAGCCAGAAATTGAAGATTTTATCAGATAAAATATATAACAAGTTTTTCTTGTTGTTTTTGTTTAGACTATTCATTGTTATTATTTGTTTAATATATGATACATGCTAAGAGAGGTTTTAATCACTGTAGTTGTTGTCCTTTAACTTGAAGATCAGTTTCAACAATAGTGCAAATATTTTAGTACTAAGTTTAACCAAGGCTGCCACCACTGGTGATTTATCACCAGATCTGGTATTTTTCATCCTCCAGGTGATTTTTCTGGCGATTTTCTTGAATCTGGTGATTTTTGGTGATTTTCTTTCGTAATTTGGTGATTTTCATTAATTTTGGTGATTTTCTAAAAAAAGTGGTTGGCATTCCATGAATGATTGGTTTCCACTGTCTTACTGAAGTGAAATAATCAGTGACTTTCATATTTTATGTCTTGCTTTTATTCGTTATTTCTAAAGAATGGCGTTACTTTGAGCTTTTCTGTATCCTTTTAGCTTGGCAATTGGCATTCCCGTTGATACAAATTTTAATTTATAAATACATGTGTTTCACATGTGGACCATGTGTGCTAGAAGCGGATTGAAGCTCAGAGACGAAAAAAAATGATTTCTCAGGTGCTCCCATATGAACATAGATTCAGCAGCCTAGGAGAGGTTTTTTTTCAAGGGACTTATCAGTCTCAGGGAAAGGAAAGAAAAGATACTAAGTTCTGACTTAAAAGACATATATTTTGTTTTTACTGTCTTGAACACACTAAACAGAAAAATTATCATAATTGATTTTGGTTCCTTAGACTTTTGTCAAGCCTACTTGCCTATGATACATACAGAAACGTGCATAGTTCACCCTTACCAGGGCTAAGATAAGGCATAGCCTAACTAGGTTTCTGATGGGAGTTTGCTAAGAAATTAATCTTTAAGATTAAATGGAATGAACTCTTGAGAAGTTTAAAATCTAAATTTTTATCTGATTTTCTTATGTGCAGAATGTCCATAGTTGATGCTACATTAAATTTAAGTCTGATATTCCTGCTTCGGCCAATTATACTCGTACTATGGATTAGATTCAAATCATCCACATTCCCTTGCTGGACTTTGGGTTAAACTAACTTCATTATTGGTGTCCTGTTTTATTATTCCTACTGTTGGCAAGTAATCTTGAGACAAAGAGAGGATACATGTTTTATTCCTTTCTTTAAAGCCCTTTTTCACTGTTATTTCTGGCCATTTAAATTGTATTACCATTTTGTGCTTTGCATTCAGCAGATGCAATCAGGAGTGAAAAGTCAAACAATTTACATGGCTATCAAATGAGTGTTTTTATGTATCAATAAAGACAAATTGAAGTTATTGAAAATAAGTTATTAGCAGTTCATACGTCTTGATCTTTGATGTGTGACATCTATATCTTGATTCTTGATCTATATCTATATCTTGATACATTAGTAATTTTGCAGTTTTTTAGGCCATTTTCTTGTCCAGATCATAAGGCAAATGCTCAAATCTTGATCATCATCTTGTAGTTTCTTGTCATGAAGTATTGTCAGCATCATTGATATGCTGTCATAAATCAAGAAGGAAAAGTACCTGAACCTTGACATTAATGATTTGGACAGAGAGTTTTGATTACTGAGGCACGGAGACGATGCAATCCATTTCAAAACTGGTGACAATCCAGCTAAATGTTGGCCATTCCTGTCTGAATGAAGGAATGGAGAAGGTAATTTTTTTTTCTATCTTGCCGAAATTCATGGGTATCCTGATGGCCCTGCCACACTCAAATACTGCAGCAGATAAGCAATTTTCACTGCTAAAAGTTATCAAAAGTCCCCTAAAAATAAACTAGAGCAAGAAAATTTAAGTGCTTTGATGGATGTGCATAGGTTTGTTGAAGACCCAGCAACATGGGAAATATCCTCATCACTAGTCACAGAGACTAGACTCTAGGAAAGGGAAGACCAGTAGCACAAAATACGTTCTTTTGGGATAACCTTTAATATTTTTATCTATTTCTGTATCATATTCGTCTGTTTTATATTTCATATCCGCGAACCATCTAGGACTAAAGGGAAAGCAGGTCATCCTCGTCTGGGGGTGGAAAGACATCCTAAAGAAAGATTTAAAGAAAATACGAACTTTCTGGAAGGGTGTAAAAAGGGAGGCTTTGAATAGATTGGGATGAAGGAGGAGCGTGTGTAGCTGTGTTGGTCTCAGGCGCTTTGGTGCTGCGGTGAGTTGTTAATAGTAGTAGTAGTAGTCTGTTTCATATTTGAAGAGCACGGAATTCTTTTTTCATTTAAATCTTCTCCACAAACATTTGCAACTTGATATGATCCTATATATATAATATGATTTATTATGATATACTATATGTGATATGATTTGATTTACAGATTTTGATTAATATTATTTGAATATTGAAAGATTTGGTTTCCTTGTGCATAATTTGTATTGCCGTTTAGGATTAGCAAATGATCAATAAAAGGTTTTCACTAAATTGTAGTAGAAAGGACGGTTAATTAAAGAACATATATTTCTACTTAATATGGAACTAATGAATAATAGTTAACATTGCTCTTGTAGCCTACTTCAACTAGTTTGTCCACGGCTAAAGGCACCCTTTTCACTTCATGTTTGAGGACAGGACTTGCAGATAGCTATTAAGATACTATAAGTATTGACAGTCCCTTTTGTATGTCTACACTGCCTATCTAACTTCTTAGCTTAAAGATAAACTGTAGCATTATACCTAAGATTCTTGAAAATTCAAAATAGGTCTTTGGAATACATTTCAGAGATCACGAGCTTACATATTAATTAGCGGAGCTAGCGACAACAAATTTATTACAGGGGGAGGGGGCAACCCCGTCAGGTACTTTTTGTGAAGTTGTGGGTTCTCAAAAGGAATGCTGTTAAAAACTTAATGATGAAATCAGTTTCTGCTGGCTGGTAGAACTGCGTGCTCTCTGGGCCTTGCGTTTTTTTGCTAAGATGCTTCTTTTGTATGATACCTCCAAATCCCAGTATTTAGACAGTCGGTCAGAGCAGGACTGTTGTCAAAGGAACCAGGGAAATAAAATTTATCACCACTTGTCCAATATTTCAGCTTAGACATGACCCGTGACAATTTTCCAGAGGTAAATATATAGAAATATATAAGAAATTTACACCATTTGAGTGGTCTTTTTCAGAGCTAAAGTTTACCATTAAGGATACCAACTGTGGCAGGGGGATTAAAAATGCTCATAAGCAAATGAAATTCGATTTGAGGACGAAAGAAGATTATTGTGGTTATTCTTTCAATGGAAACTAGAAAAAAGAAAAGATTTTGCAAAGTAAAGGCAAAGAAAAGTATAAAAGTAGTTAAATAAATAAAAAGGTTCTTTATGTCCAGAAACAAGATTTTAGGTCACAATTTCAGTTTTGGCTGGAATTCCGGTTTTCGGTATAAACTTTCTTCTTTCTTAAGCAGTAGCCTTTGAAAAACATAATTCCTTAACTTAGGTTGCCCAACGCGTCTTTTTGACGTGAAACCTATTATTATTGACCATCGATTTTCGTTAATTTTGGTGAAATTTCTTAGCGAAAAACTGGTGATTTTTGGTGATTTTCCTGGTTAAAAACTGGTGATTTTTAGTTCTTTGTGGTGGCAGCCCTAGTTTGAACACATTCAAGTGCCATTTCCAGCAATAAGGTCTAGTTTTCGTAAGTACTGTTTGCCCCCCTAATAGATTTTGTTGGATTACTTTTAGTCACTGGGTCTCAAATTAACTGACCCATAGAATTCCGATATCTGAAGTTGTAAAAAAGTACGGAATAAGAGATTGTTTGGAGAAAATAAGCAGTACTCATTGATTTAAGAAATAGAAGACTGTGCTCAGTATTTTATACTTTAAGGGCTGGACACACGTAGCTGATTTTGGGAACTGATTTCCAAATCAGCGCCGATTTTAAAAGAAATCATTTTCGATTTGAGCTTGAAAACTTTTCTAGTTTTCGGCTCCGATTTACAAAATCAACGCGGATTTTCTTCATGATCATCAAAAAAATTGGAATACAAATAAATAGTCAGCCAGAGATGTCTGTGGTGAAAGACCCTGCTACTGAGCTGAGAACTAAGCTGAGATCAATCTTGCAATTTATTATAAACTCCAGTGGACTATTTGTGTCCATGATTTTGTTTTGAAAATATTGTGCAATAAACTTTTCCTTCGACAAATTTTTCTTACCGCTAATGTTTGTCCACTGATGCTGAAATCGGTTCCTGATATCAGCTACGTGTGCCCAGCCCTTTACCGTTAGTATTTACACCACTGAGCCAGGCACTGGCACTGGGCTGGTGACTCACTTGTTTGGAAAAGTTTAATTTTTTGTTACTGAAGCCACTCTTTCAGTGACTGATTGCTGCATAAATGTGCTCCTAATTTGAAATAGCTCTTAGTATATAATTCATAAGCTTTCCAACAAGTTTGGCATGGATACCGTAATTTTAGACATGTCGCCCTTTTAGGCCAGACTTGCATTTTTGCCCTCTCGTTGATACAAAATAATAGTTTCCTCAGTTGTCAATACTGGCAATAACACTTTTAAGATATGACATGTGTAGGCTATTATGAACTGAAGAAACACAAAACAAAATGGCCTTGGCTGTATGGCATTTGTGATGGATAGTATACTTGATAATTCCAGAAAAAGCATCTTCCCGATCCAAGTATCTACCCTGGAAGAAGCAAAGACCATTATCTTATGTAGAGCCTGGAAATGCATTTGTATTAATTGGCTAGTTGGAAGTCTTGGCACTGGAATACTTGTATTTTTATATTACGAGAAAGATTTCAGAGGAACTACATTCTTACAGGAGTCAGCCGAGGTTTCATTTTTCATCTGTTATGTTCTTGGTAGGCTACTGCCATAGTAGCCTTGCACAGCTAGGTTGGCCCTATAGGCCTATGATGCAATATTTAGTCTAGCTTTTTTCAGAGAGAGGAGATTTAAAGCATTTCTGGTGGCATATAAACCTAGTATTTGGGCTATTGAGAAGGAAATATATAAAGAAAACAATAATTACTTCATAACATAGCCCATTGAAAAGGGTAAAGTTCTACCATATCATATTATTGACTTACACATAAAGTGAATATACCACTCGATGCCTTTTTTTATGCTGATTACGAATATAATAATCATTCTATCAGAAATAAATTTCAGCCCCCCCCCTATATATGCCAATTCAGGGTAGGCTATATATTTCTACAACCCAACCTAAATCTGAATTGGCATATATAGGGGGCTGAAATTCCTTTCCAATAGAAATGATTATTATATTCATAATCAGCATAAAAAAAGGCATCAAATGGTGTATTCACTTTATTCTTAACTCAATAGGCTAATATGATTTGGTAGAACTTTACCTTGAAAAGTTACCCTATGGATTTTGAAGGCACACTGTGGGTTCTGAGCTTAGGGGGGGGGGATATTAGGAATGTGAAGTACTGTTTTATTAGCTGTAAAACACACAAGATATTGTATAGCAAACATTATAAAAGAAACTAGTCAAGCAGGTTCTTTCAATGGAGAATTCCTATGCCAAGCATAGCAAACAGTGGTTTCTCACTCTGTTTGCAATATTTAAACTTTAATTTTTTGGGGTTAAAGGGGCAAAAAAGGTACTGGTAAATTTTTTGTTATTCATATTATTGACTTATGAATAAAGTAAAGATACCACTCAATGCCTTTTTTATGCTCTTTCCAAATATAATGATTTATTTTTGTTGAAATGAATTTTACCACCACCCCTATATATACCAACTCAGGGTATATATTTACACATTAGGGGGGGGGGGAGTTTCTACTTACCTCTCATTTACATAAGAAATAAAATTTACCCTGCCCCCCTAATGTGCAAATACATACCCTGAATTGGTGTATATAGGGGTGGGGGTATAATTCATTTCAAACAAAAATGATTATTATATTTGAAAGAGCATAAAAAAGGCATTGAGTGGTATCTTTACTTTATTCATAAGTCAATACTATGAATAACACAAGGTATGAATCTACCAAGCTACCTAGGTTAGGTTATTTATTTAATAAATGCTATGCTTTACCCCCCCCCCCCCCCCAATGTGCAAATATATAGCTAAAATTTGGTATTTTCCATTATGCAAGCCTCTCTAAAAAGTCAAGTTTGGTTAATACTAATGAAATAAAATGGGATGAAAATATACTAGTTTAGAAACAAATTTGGGCTATATATTTGCACTTTAGGGGGGGGGGGGAGGGTAAAGCATTGCATATATTAAATACATAACCTAACCTTGGTATCTCCCTCCCCCCTAAACCCCCAAAAACAGTTTAATATTGTATATACAATGAAAACCATGCTATCATTGCCTACTCTATAGCAGTTACCTTGTCAAAAATGGTTTTTATCATTGCCTACTCTATAGTGGCTAACTCAAGAGGCCCACATAATGGGAAAGTACCTTTGTTTCTGAACTATTATATTTTTATCCTATTTTGTTTTATTTCATTAGCATTAACCAAACTTCACTTCTTGTGTGTTTTACAGCTAATAGAACAGTACTGAATGTGCTAAATGAATCTAAAAACATGTGCTAAATTCAAAGCTGACAGGACTACACACTCACACCTTGGAACTGTGGGGGTGTCCCTCCCCCCTCCTTTGCTGTGCTCTTAGGTGCTTTGGTTAAAGTCTAGTTTAGCTACTTTTGGCTATCTTGGAAAGGGTTTAGGTGGGGAAAATGAAACTTTCAGGGATAGGTCTACAGGCTAAAGTATGGCCAGGAAAGGTATTTTGAAGTATCTACTTCACTCCTTCTCCCTTCAGAGGGTCTTGAAATTTGCCTACATGACAGTTCTTGGCCTATTGAAATTGTGACAAAACAATATTTTACCTTAATTTTCAGTTATCAGTTTCTTTTTCTCTGGCTTTACTTCTGGAAATGCAATTCCTGTTATTTGAGTATAATTTTAAGCCATATCATTGTTTTTTTTTTCAAAATTTAGGAAATGTATTTGCATATCTTTAAACCCTTATAAATTGGGATTGAGATAGCCAAAAGTAGCTAAAGCAGAATTTTACCAGCACTTGCACTGTACTATACCACCAACATCACCAAATATGGAAATATATAGCCCAAATTATGTATTTCCCCTGCATTTTTGCTATGCATCACTCTTGTTTCAACCTGTGTTGGCCAAGCTCTTAATTGAATCAATGCTAACAAAATCAAGAAACAGTAATCACATGGGAGAAAAAGATTTCATATTTGCACATTAGGGGGCGGTGGTAAAGTATAGCATAAATATGCACTATAAAACATAACTTAGCTAGGATAGAGGTGAATACATCACTTGATGCCTTTTTTTTTTATTACATTTTGAGTCCTTAATGGGGCCCTAAAAGTTTAAACAGTCCATAGTAACCAAAGTTTAAAATATGGTTAAAAAAACTAAGAATATCAATATGCATATTAACATTAACAGACAATGCTTCTTCTATGCTTATATGCAGGAATGACATGATTAAATTGGATCATATTACATTGTGGCAATTTTAAATAGAAGTTATTTGAAGTAATTTTTATGGAGCCAATTTCCTTGGTTAAACCAGCAATCTTATATATTTTTTGTTTTAATGCCATCAACAGCAAAGAAAAAATTAGTTCTGACAGATAGAAATGCTTTATCTGAATAAGAAAGACAAGAATCAAATTAAGTTCTAGTTGATAAAGGCAGATAAAGGAATTATTTATTTTATTTGAATCTAAATTTGAAAATGGACTCAATCCTCTGGTCCAAATCTGAGCTTTGGGGCTATTGGATCTATATTAAGATTAAATAAAACAAAACAATTTTTCTTTAACTGAAAGTAAGGAGCAACATTAAAACTTAAAAAAGAAATTATTCCATATATAAAATGGGCTGTCCCCTCCCCAACACCTCACTCTTACGCTAAAGTTTTTTATTGTTTCAAAAAAATAAAGTTGTGTGACAAATTCAAATTTTAGCATAATGAGGTATTGAGGAGGGGACAGCCCCTTTCATATATGGAATAATTTCTGTTTGTTTTAAGTTTTAATGTCACTCCTTACTTTCAGTTAAAATTTTTTTTTATATTTAATTTCTGAATGTTTTGAATTAATGCAGTTTTGATTTTGGCTCACCATACATGAATAATTAAAACGAAATTTGCATATTAATTTTACTTTTTTGGCTAAATGACTTTCTTGAAATTTGGTTTTGACGTAAATTACAAATTAATTTATGTAATGAACTTATATACTTGTATGTTTTATTATGTATATTAGGGAGTTTGCCCCCTAGTTGATACCTTGCTCTTTATGCTAAAGTTCGAATTTTGTTCAAATCACAAACCCCTGAATCACAAAGGCTGGTTAATTAGAATAGATGGCTCTTTTGAAAGTACTAAAAAAAAACTTTAGCGAAAAGGGTGAGGTATAGACTAGGCAGCAAACCCCCCCATATATGTAATAATTTCTGTTTGTTTTAAGTTTTAATGTTGCTCTTTACTTTCAGTTGAAAAAACTAGTTTTTTTTTATTTAATTTCTGATCATTTTTTAAATAATGCTAGGAAATCTGGTGCCCCCTTCATAAAAGGATCCTCCCCCAAGGAAACATCCTCCATGGAAGGATCCTCCCCTGTAACCCCCTCCTCTGACAACTCCCCCCCCCCATCAGAAAAAAATCCCTTCTGAAACATCTTTATGCTTCCCATTAACCTATACTATATATAAACAATGGGCAAAGTTCATAACTTCCAGCCCTTCCCCTGGGAACTGTGGGGGATTAAGTCATCCTCAAAGACATATTTATTAGATTTTCGACTATGCTGAACAAAATGGCTATCTAAAAATTTTGATTGGGCAACTTTGGGAAAAAAAATGAGCATGGGCAGGGGTTAAGTTGCCCTCCAATTTTTTTGGTCACTTAAAAAGGGCACTAGAACTTTTAATTTCTGTTCAAATGAGCCCTCTTACGATATTCTAGGACTACTGGATCGATACAATCACCCCTGGGAAAAAAAAAAAAAAACAGAACAAATAAACATGCATCTGTGATCTTTCTTCTGACAAAAAAAAAATACAAAATTCCAAATTTTTGCAGACAGGAGCTTGAAACTTCTGCAGTGGGGTTTTCTGATATGCTGAATCTGATAGTGATTTTCATTAAAGGTCTATGACTTTTTGCGGGTGTTTCCCCCTTTTTTTTGAAAATAAGGCAAATTTTCTCAGGTGCATAATTTTTGATGGGTAAAACTAAACTTAATGAAACTTATATATTTGAAATCAGCATAAAAATCTGATTCTATTCATGTGTCTATGGGTATCAAAATTCCAATTTTTTAGAGTTTTGGTTGCTATTGAGCCAGGTTGCTCCTTACTTACAGTTTGTTACCATGAACTGTTTGATTTATAGATTTATATGAAATCTAAATTTGAAAATGGACTCAATCCTCTGGTCCAAGTCTGAAATTTGAGGCTATTGGACACCCAAAATCTAACATGCCCCATTTTCCCATGTTAAATGTATCTTTTAATGATTGACAATTTGCATAGTATATAGCCCTTGCTCAGGGCATAATTGTTGGATCTTTCAAATTATTTGAACAAACTGGCTCTCTCAATTTTTCATGTGTTATCATGAGGGTTGTGGTGGGGGGGCTTGTTTATAAAAGATATGGGATGATGACTGGTCCCATCCCATTTTAGTTCCAACCTACCTTTTAAAAAAGCACTAGAGATTTCAATCTACCATTGAATTTGAACAGTTCTTCTTCTTACATATACACATGAAAATATATTTTTATATTTTTAGAATTATATATATTTAGAATTTGTTTAGAAACATACAAAAATCTAAAATGAAAAATTCCACAAAAGTTAAAAAGTTGTCTTTATGATACTTACAAAAATTATATGCCCTATTTTTCATCAAAATTGCAATAACATAAATAAAAGAGAATTCGGACCGTCTTAGTTCAATCGAATATATTCGAACGCTGTTGTTGCATGGTAAATATTAAATTAAAATGAAAGGAAGAACTTTAGTGAGATGGAAGTGCCTGTTTTACATTGCATAACAAATTAAATCTTGGTGGCATGTTTGACACTGCTGGATGTAAGACCTCTTCAACATTTTATGTGATGAACTATATTGGGGTTAGATATGTGTTAAAGCTCAGAAAGTAACTTTACAGTGGCTTTTTTTGAAATTGTAGTTTTAAGTTTGAATCACTCAAAAGCTCTGCAAATTCCTCTTGAGCTTTAAGGGGCATGTCATCAATCTCACTTAAATCAATAAAAACAGATTTTGAATCCAAGCTACATTTTTTAAATCAATATTTAATATAAAATATGTACAGAACTAGGTTCGTAGCACTTTAAGTGATTTACAATAATTTTTGCAATAAAAGTTTTACAACCATTTCTCTTAATTATAAAAGTCAATACTTAGAAAATTTTTCAAATGATTTTTTTTTCTATCCTATCTTTCCAAATTTTAATCTTTTTAATAAAACTTTTAATTTTATCATTATAGAAGAAAATTTATTGTAGTTTTTTCATTGAAGCAACAAGTTAAGATTATTCAATTTTGCAAAGATATCAGTCAAACAACACAGCTTGGATAGCCATAAGTTGTTTTGAAGAAAAGCAGCACGTTCACATTTTTGTTTGGTTAAGAATATTTCAATTCCTTCTTTTAATAATAATAATCTTCTTGAACTTTAACCTCTTGACAACCATCTTACTTCTGCATGTAATAATAAAGTTGTATAGACAGAATCCATATCAAACAGTTTGTGGTAATGAACTGTAAGTAAGGAGTGACCTAGCTCAATAGCAACCAAAACTCTAAAAAACAGAATTTTGATATCAATAGATATATCAAAACAATCGGATTTTTATGCTGATTTCAAATATAAATTTCAAAAAGTTTAGTCTTACCCATCAAAGATTACAAGCCTTTGAAAATTTTGCTGATTTTCAAAAAAAGGGGAAAACAGCCCCTAAAAGTCAAGTGAACTCAGTGAAAATCATACCATCACATTCAGCATATCAGAGCCAGAAGAAAGATCACAGAAGCGTGTTTATTGGTTTGTTTGTTTTTTTCCTCAGGGATGATTGTATTGACCCAGTGGTCCTAGAATATTGGGAGAGAGGGCTCATTTGAATGGAAATCAAAGTTCTAATGCCCTTTTTAAGTAACTGAAAAAAATTGGAGGACAACTAGGCCCCCTCCCCCATCCCTTTTTCCCAAAGTTGTCTGATAAAAATTTTTAGACAGCTTGAGAAAGTTGGCCCATAACTATGCCTTTGGGTATAACAAGACGCCCCTACAGCCCCAGGAGTAAGGTCTATAAGTTATAAGATTTGTCTATTGTTTGTGCATAGAATTTGTTATTGGGATGTAGGCATACCTTTTTGGGCTGGGGGGGGGGGGGATTTTTCTGCTGGGGGGTTTTCCATAGGTAGGGAAGTTTCCAGGGAGTGAACTTGTCAGGAGAAAATATATGCTGAGGGAATGTGCCAGAATTCTTATACAAAATTCTTTTTAAATGTCTTGCTTTCTCTTTTCTGTCTCAATTTTATACATCTAGTGGTTAAGAGTAATTGTCTGGGGTAAACTTTCACTGGGATTGAATTGTCTAGAAGATATATCCATGGGGATTGGGTCTCTCCATGGAGGTGGGGCCAGATTTTCTGGCATTATTTAAAAAAACGATCAGAAATTTAACACCTTGCTCTTTATGCTAAAGTTTGAATTTTTTCCCAATTCTTTAATAATGACTTCTGAAACACAAGGGCCATTTAATTAGAACAATAAGTCGCTTTTTTAAAGTACTAAAAAACTTTAGTGTAAAGAGCAAGGTGTTGAGGAGGGGGCAACCCCCTTTTTATACATAATATTTTTTTTTTGTTTTGAGTTTTAATGTTGCTCATTACTTTCAGTTGAACAAACTTGTTTTTTTTATTTAATCCTTACAAATATTTGAAATTAAGTGACTGTTAAGGGCATGGCTCTTAATAAAACTTATAATCTTAACAGCATTCTGAGGCACAGCCTTCAATTATGGTGCCAATTTTTTGGCTGTAAGAGCCTCTTGGTGAATAAGACAATGATTAAATGTTATATGGTCATAAAGAGTAGCTTGAAAAATGATTTAAAACCTATGTTTTTGCCCATCATGGCTCTTGTACCATCTGGGAATATTCCACAGTAATTTTTTCCATTCTAGACCTTCAGTCTTTAAAAATTCATCAACTTTACAATATATGTCTTTCCCTGTAGTATGTTATAAATATTTAACTTTAATATATAAATATTTGACTTTAAAGAATCTTGCGACCCCACGATTATTCCTTCAGTCACTTTTGGCTCTGAAAAAGGACACTTGAAGTTTGAATTTTGATTGAAGGACCCCCCCCCCCTCCTCAAAGTTTGACAACCCTCCATTCTTTATAAAAGGCTAGGACAATAATATACAAGGGAGACCTTTTGTCCTTTACTTAGTCAATGATACTTCATTGACCCTGAAAGTACACTCTTAGCCAAGCTTGAAATCTATTTTTCCAAGTTGGGACTTGTGACTTGAATATTATGGCTTTTAGAACCTTAAATATTCCAAAAATTTGTATGAAAGTGAATGAAATCTAGACAAATGAAGTAACCTTCCTCCCATGACAGAATACTAATTTTCTCTTAGCAGAATCTACTTTCACATAAAATTTTCCAGGGCCTTACAAGAAAGACAGCATGAATGTAGGGGTTTGATAATACTTGGTCAGTGCTTAATTTAGGCTGCAGACCCACCTTTGAAAGTTTTATTCATGTACTAGAGCCACTTTGAGAGGTAGAATAAACCCTAAGCTGCAATTTTACAGCCTTTTATGGCCCATTGTTGATCTAAGATAATTTTTATGACAATTTTTACAGCACTAGGCCACTAAAAAAGCTAGGGCCAGATATCCCATTGATCAATTGTTTTCCTTGCATTCTGGATTAAGACATTTGTGATATGGAAGATTTTTCAGGGGTCTTGAGAGCTCAGAATACAAGAATAGGTTTGAAAATTAATGCTGTTGGGGCTATGTTGCTTAGACTAAGAATACACATGGGTAAAGAGGTGATGTTAGGTAACTAGAAAAGCAATCAAGGATAGATTCAATTAGGCCTACCTGAGTAGCATTACTAGTAAAATAGGTGGAAGCCATGAAAATATAAAAAATAGAATAGCCTAGGCATTGTGTGTTTTTTTTGGAATTGAAAAAGTTTGGAAATGTAGAAAGATAATTCTCCAAAGTATGATAAGAGTATCAGAAGCCATGGCAGTGATGGTGGTCAAGTATGACCCTGAATCATGTGCACTTCACAATGTCAAGGAAGATATGCTAGAGGACTGACTCATTATCAAAGCATAAATATGTATAGAAACAGTGCAGCCAACACCAATGCAATTTTAGCTACCACTATTCACTATTCACATTACCATTAAACTAATCCAGTTACAATTAAACAAAAATATTCAGACATATGCTGTGATCTGACTGAATGCCAAGAAGCAATTGAAACTATTGCAGAGATGCACAAGCGGAAATCCTTTTATGAGCAGGTTAATATGTATCATTTTTGGAGAAACTTTTTGCTACTGTTTGTATAGCCTATATATTTATGCTCTGCTCATTATGTATAAACTAATAAGCTAAGTATAAAAAAAATGTGGTCTGATCCCTCTTTCTAAGGTATGAAAAAAAGGTCAAGATGGCTAGGCCACATATTACAGTTGAGCAGTAGATTGCGCATTATTGTAGATTGCCAAAGATTGTGCTTTTTTGTTGTCTATCTAGAGCCAAACAAAAAGCAGGTTGTCTTCAAATGGGTTGAAAAGAGGTCATTAGCAAGAATCTAAATGGAATTTGAACTTGGTGGAGGGGGGTAAAGTGTAAAGCTTCAAACAGAGATGGGATAGACATCATGGATTACTCTGCCATCCCCCAGTGGTAGCAATTTCTTAAGCTTTTTTGGATAATGTTTTTATTAAAGATTTCTAATATACTCACATAATTTTTATGTATAATTTTGCTTTATTAAATTCCAGGATGTGGCAAGCTATTTAGAGAGCCTTACAGTTAGTCTGATGGACAATCCAGTGGGATTAAAACTGAATGGACCATTGAGTAATGCACTGGGAGCTTTTTTTCTGTACCATATCTACTTATGGCGGATTTATATTAGTAAGTTATGATTACCTTGGCAATCTGTATAAATGGAGATTGAGACCTTATCTTTACCCCATGGTGAGAGAGATTAGTCATAGAGACTTCACGGAAGAATGCAAAAAATGGGCATTCTTTTTTGGGCATTGCCATTGGTCCCATAAAAATCCTGTTATCTAAAGTTAAGAGCTGAACACACATAGTTTTTTTTCAACTCTGATTTGCCAATTGCAGGGAAAACAACTATGATTTGAGCTTGAAAAACTTTCTAGTTTTTGGAGCTGACCTACAAAAATAGCGCCAAATTTCATTGTGGTCATAAAGAAAAGAAATCCTCAATTGTTTTCTTCTTATCAGTAGAAAAAAAACTAAATAATAATAATAATAAATAAATATTTAATAAAACAAGAACTTCATAATTTTATAATGAAAGAATTTGAAATTTGATTAAAAATTTTTCTAATTAAATAAAAAATCAATAATAAAAGAATTTAATGATAATAATAATAAACTAAATAATAAGTTGAGGTCAATCATGTCATTATTGGTAGACTGCAATTGACTATTGATGTCCATGACGTTTAGTTTTGAAAATATCATGCGAAGGGTATTGTTTCTGTGCTGCTATCGTTTGCCCACAGAACTTCTGAAATCGGTGCCAAAAAAGCTGCGTTTGTCTGGCCCTTTAGGACCTCTGCTTATAACTGAGAGTTAAAGATGGCCATCAGAGACAAAAAGTGCTATCAGTCGTACTGTTAAAAGTCTGAAAGAGCCTGGAATCATGAAGCCATTAATTTTGCTTAACTCCATAGCTGGGTTTGATATCTTAATACTGTCCATAGCAAAAACCTAGCTGTTCCTTCAAAAGTGCTTAAAGAGCTGACTTTAATCAAAGTCAAACTTGAAACCTATATTCAGGGAACTGCTGTACCTGCACTAACAGTTTCTGCTCCTAAACCACTGAGTCATTTCGTGAAATAGTTTTATTACTGTTGCTATTAATAATGGTACTGTATAATGGTTGACGAGATTTCGTTATATCGATAGTTTTTATTTTTAATTTTTTTTCTTTGCTTTTGTTTCTAGTGATTTTGTTTATTATATTGTGAATTAAAAAAGATGGCATTTTTCAACCAGGGTTTTCACTCCTACTTTTGTGTTGAATAAAGCTTGAATAAAAAGCTTATTGCTTTTTAGATTTAAAATATGGAAATCTTCTTGTTTTGGAGACCCTTGGAAATTTTGTAAAAGCTCCGTGGAAAGGAGACAAATGAACCAGAATGGTAAATTAAGTATTGTACATTTTAAGGAGAAGATATTCACGGAGAATGAATGGAAGAAATCTGTTTTCTAATATTTCTTCAATAAACTAAGGTAAAAAACGAACAAGTCTAGCATTTTTATTATATTATATAGATTTAATTGTGATATTTTGCTTCTTTTGCACTATTTTCTATTTCAGCTCATTTTACCTTTATTGCTTTTACCTCAAGAAATAAAAAAAACTTTTTTTTCCAGAGAGTCTTTAAACAACAGCCTACTTGCAAATATAATTACACCAAGACAAAGAAAGGCATGTTGTTTGTGTCAAGAATTTCCTAGACCACACTGACTATGCGAAATATCAAGCTGGAAAAAGTAAAAAAAAATTCAACCAGTTAATAAAATTGGAAAAAATGCAGTTACAAAGGTTTAAAAAATGGAAAGCAGAAAAGCTGCTAATGAAAACTGTGGAGAAAAGAGTATTATAAAAATTAAATCGAACAACATAAAAAGAAATTAAAATAAGTGTAAACAAAAAAAAAAAGAATTAAATGACAAAAGTCTCAAACCAATAGAGTACAACAGGGAAGAATCAAGTTAAAAGACAAGAAAATGCCTCAAAGAGTACATTTTAATTCCAAAACATCCTAACTCTCATTAACACTTCAATTAAATATAGAATAAGTTTTAGAGAACGGGAGGCGGGGGGGGGGGGTAAAATTGATGTCTGATCCCTCTTGATTCCGGGAATATTTCTGGTGTACGCCTTTATTAAAAAATTCAAGAGTAACACTAAAGTAAAACAGGAAAGGATGGTAGAAAAGAAAAGCACCTGCCTGCTGACTTTTAGCTACGAAATAAACTCCTCCATGATAATTTAAGCTGTTAATATACTATTCAGCTTTGTTTAGTTTTCCTTTTTCCTACCTTGTTTTTACCTGTTAAAATGTGCGTATGTTCAACTTCAATAATTCATCATGGGGTTCAAAAGCCCATATAACTATTCAGTTTGAACTTTTTTTGAATACATGTCTTTTTTCGACTCTCTCAATAACTGCTACTTACCTTTTTTTGCGAGAAATTTGATCCCTGTCATCAAAAGAACAGAACGACCTTGATTGTCAAAAATATGGAGGGCTAACACAAAATCAAAAGCTTCCGGTTGATTTTATAGTCCCAAAGACTGTTCTATGCGGACATTTATTGTTTGTTTAGTCTTTTCCCAAGCTGTTGGTCTGACTTTACTTCTAGACAACTAAAAATGGTAGAACTTTTTCCATTTTTTTGAATTCACTACTTTTAAGGAAATTTTTTTTACTTTTTTTTTTTAATGTCGCCCAATGTTCTTGTGTGGAAGCATGTTTATAGGGTACTTTAAAAACTGTAAAACTGGTTACGATTAACCAAATATATCGAAAAATTTGGCAGAGTTTTGCAAAATCTGATATTTTGCCTGACAGATTATTGTGTTTATAGAAAGAAAACTTTTCTGGAAAGCTACGCATCCCGGGTTTTTTCCCATTTCTTTGCTCTTAAGGGGGGAATCTAAGCATTGATTATTTTATATTTAGAGGAGGGATTGCCTGTAGAGGCTATAAGAGTGAAAGAGTAGAGGGAAGGGGAGGCCAGAGCAGTGCAAAGAGAATATGACTTCAGGCCCGTGCATCTAGTAAAATATACCTCCTCTAATTATAAAGTTATTTTTAAATCTGAGGTAAATAAATAATTTCAAGTCAGTGCATTATAGCTTGTGTACTAGACATATACAATTCAAACTTCTCTTTTTAATATAGAATACCGAATAATTTTTTGTTAGGTTTTAACTGTTGTTGGTAATAGTACTTTTTTATGACAAATTTTGCTTTAAATATCTGTTTTATATTGCAGTTTCTCTTCAGTCCTTAATGACAAGTCTTTGGGTATTTGTTCATTTTCTGGGATTATTTGGTGCCTCTTTACTCATTGCTGGATTGAAAGACTTATTGAAGTTCTTCACATTCCACTGCTATGTCTTTTATGTGTATGCTGCAAGGTAATAGTTATATTAAAAATGTTTTTATTTAAAAATATCTATCAGTATGTTTTAATTTGTTCTTAAATTCAACAGAATGTTCTAAATATGTTTCATGCCTCTCTGCCCAAGTGCCTCCCAAGATCTTCACCACCCCTCTTCCACGCACACACAAAAAAAAACCTTGTCCAAATGTTATACAACATGTTAAACTAGGTTATTTGGCGTACTAATGGTTTTTGAAAACCTAGATTCCCTTGTCATCATGGAAACATTTAAAGACTTGAAAACAAAAATCGTTTTGTATTGGTCTTGAACCCAAGGAATTGGTTTGCCGAGACCCGCAGTACAAGAGAAGCAGACTTTAAGAAAAAACCTAAGTTACTCCAAACAAAAAACCTCTCAAAATTTACAAATAGGGAAGAGATTGAAATATGAATATGAAGACACCTACCTGAGCTCTGAGATGGGCTATAGAGCCTGATTGTATAGTATTTTGCCTTTCAGCTTTTCGAGCAAAAGAATAGCCGCTATTCATCATTTTAATTATTTTTTTCCTTTTTTTTTCATTTTAAATGATCTAAAGAATACATTTTCTTAAAATTGAGCTTCAAAAAAACAGAATATGTCAAATTTTTAGTGTTTATACATTATCTTAGGAGATACATACATCAAAGTATCTTGCGAATTTACCCTTAAAGTCCAAGACACTTGTAACACCTACCCCCCTCCCCCTCTTCCTCGTCGAAAACCTATGCTTATAATTAAAACTGTATATAGGTGTAATTTATGTTTTTGATTCTAAAGTAAAAGTTGTGGTAATTAGCTACGTTAAAAAACTACTTGACCTAAGAATATATAATTCGTGACATTAAATTAAAATTAATTCAACCGATTAATTAATTTTTTTTATTAAAAAATGGGTCACAAAAAACACAACATAGTAATCTCCATATAATACTAACAAAACAAAACTGCATATAATACTAACAATATCAAAATAGATCCCGACGTATATTAGCGTGTTTGGGACGACCCCAAAAAAGGGACACTTCAACTACTAATACACTAATACACTTCCCCAAAAAAAACTCTCTGACTCCTCCTCCCCTTCTCCACCCTACTAAACAATTATTCAACATTCTAAAGATAATATATTTTTACAGGGAACTTAAAGGAATCCGACACTCATACTTTGATTCATCTTTGATTCATCAGGCTTCCTTTCATTTGCTGACAATCACCTCAATCAACACACAAATCAATTTCTCTTTTAACACTCACAAGCATATACTCACTCACAAATCAATCGCTTAATCCGTGTCTACAATACTGGTTAAAACAAATACAAACTCTTACAGTTTTATTTTATAACACACGGAGTGGATACAAATGGCTAGTGAACGTCGACGACCAAACTGTAACACAGTACAACAAATATGGATGAATAAGAGAAAAATATAACATTCTAATAACCTTTTTGGCAGAAAATTTTTCAGGTTCTGGAGAGTTCCAACATTTTTGGCTAATTTATTACTTATAAATGCAATATGACCTTTAAAACTTAGGCGTTCATCTACCATCACCCCCAGATACCTTACAATACTTGTCCATTTGATACTTCAGTTTTCTGACTCAATTCTTTCAATCCATGGATAGTAATTTGCACTTCTGCCATATAACATGAACATTGTTTTCTTCTGATTAACAAGCAGTTTGTTCACTCGCATCCACCTCTCGATTATCACCATTCCTTGTTTCATGCCATTTTTCAAATCCGCTTCTGTTTTCGCACCCATTGTAACCTGAGTATCATCAGCAAAACTTGGAAGTATTGCTCGCACCGGGCTATCATTGTACCTTGGAGTTGACAGTTGTTTGAGGAATCCATTAGGTCATTAATGTACACAAGAAATAATAGGGGACCCAACACAGACCCCTGTGGCACACCGTACTTTACTACCATCTCTTCTGACAGGACTGTGCCCAGCCGTACTCTTTGCGTTCTTCCTTCAAGAAATGAAGCTATCAATTTCAGACTTTTAAAACGAATTACAGCATTTTCAAGCTTAGCCAATAAAATCTTATGATCAACACAGTCAAAAGCCTTCATAATATTTAGAAAAATTGAAGCTGCCTTTAAACCTGAATCTTGGGAATCGTTAGCAAATGCTGTCAAAAATAATAAAGCATGCTCTTTAGACAAGGGCGCCGACAGGAAATTTTTCAGGGGGGGGGGGTAGACGCCAAAATAGCAGTGGTGGTTGGGTGGCAGTTTAGGTGGCTTAGGGCACCAAACTACGACTTCACCCAGAAGAGGATTAATTTGCAATCAATTTAAAATCCTGAGAAGCTAATTGATTAAAAGTATCAATAACTAAATTTTAGGCTTTCCAGTTGCAAAAGAAGTAATGCCACACGGTGGTAGTACTGGATTTAACCAAGTTGATTCGCTTTATTTCAGATGAAGTTAGGCTACGTTTGGTGATCTGTAATTGTGTATCAGTTATAATAAGGTGGGAGGGGGGGGGAGTGAGTCATTCTTTAGGTGGGGATAGGGTAGATTCCTAAAAAGTACATTTTAATAGAGGAACTGCTTACTTTTCATGAGGCTTCAGATAAATGTTGAAAGAGGAAGGGGGG
Source organism: Artemia sinica (assembly GCA_027921565.1). Classification (NCBI taxonomy): domain Eukaryota; kingdom Metazoa; phylum Arthropoda; class Branchiopoda; order Anostraca; family Artemiidae; genus Artemia; species Artemia sinica. The sequence goes on along the minus strand of CM051263.1, from coordinate 15,246,078 downwards.
AGTAGGAATTAATTAAAATGTTTCTCTATACAGCTAATATGTTACATTCCTACATCTACCAGCACAGAGGTGGAAAAGGCAAGGCAAGTCATCATCAACCCCACCCTGAAATTTCTTTGGGGTGGCAAATACTGCTAGGAACTTAGTTTTCAGCAATTTTAAATGGTAATATTTTTCTTTTTCTATTTATATGACGTACTTCAATGTATTTAAAAAATATATGTAATGTAGTTATCGATAAGAAAATCCTATTGTAGAGGTTGTGATGGCTTCAGTTGTGTAGAAGATCAAAAGTGTCACAGAATTTCCATCCATACAAATAATAATACTTCTTTTCATCCAACCAAAATTACTATTCATCGCCAACTTTTCAAAGTATATTCAAATTTTATCCAAAATTGAAATTGCAAATTTAAACGTAGGACGGTGCTAAGCAATGTACAATTATTGATTTACACATTTTAAAAGCAATTGACCAGGGATTTAAGGGACCTGTACCTCAAATTATATCTTGGTTAGGCCTGGGTATGATTTGGAAAACAATCAGAATTTAAATAATAAAGAGCTTTTCAACTGAAAGCAAGGAACAGATTTGAAACCTATTTGAACAGGTCATTCTTTGTGTGAAGGGGGCTGTATCCTCCTTACCTCCTTACTGTTTAGTGTGAAGTTTGGCTTTCTTCCAAATTTGTTAAGAAAATTTCCAATAGGAAAAAAAATTCAAAGCACTAAAAAACTTTTTTTTAATGAGCGAGGGGTTGAGAAGGGGGCAGTCCCCCTTATATACAGAGTATTTAAATTTGTTTTTAAGTTTTAAACTTGCCCCTTACTTAAGTTGAAAAACCTTTCCTATTTGTTTAATTACGTTTCATGAAACTGTAAAGTTTTATGAATATAATACTTTTGGTAACGCAGAAAAAACGATCAATATTTCAATGATCTCTGTTTGAATTTTGATGGGTAATCAAACAGTTCGTGGTAACGAACTGAAAGTAAGGAGCGACCTGGCTCAATAGTAACCAAAACTCTAAAAATGGAATTTTGATACTGACAGATATATAAAAAAATTGGCTTATTATGCTGATTCCAAATATATTAGTTTCATTAAGTTTCAAGAGCTACGAGCCTGAGAAATTTGTCCGATTTTCAAAAAAAGGGGAAAGAACCCCTTGAAGTCATATAATTTTAATGAAAATCACACTGTCAGATTCAGCGTATCAAAGAACCCTATTGTAGATGTATCAAGCTCATATCTGCAAAAATGTGTAATATTTACCTGAAGAAAAATCACGATTGCGTTTTTTTTTTCCAGGGGTGATCGGATCGACCCAGTGGGCCCAGAACATCTGGAGAGGGCTCATTCTAATGGAAATGAAAAGTTCTTGTGCCCTTTTTAAGTAATCAAAAATTGGAGGGCAACTAGGCCCCCTCCCACGCCACTTTTTTCCCAATATCGTCCGATTAAAATTTTGAGATAAATTTTTTGTTCAGCATAGTTGAAAGACCAATAACTATATCTTTGGAGACAAAATGACCCCCTACAGCCCCTGAGGAAAGGTTTTTAAGTTATAAAATTCGCCCATTGTTTTATTTGTTATTGGGAAGTATGTTTACATTTTTTGGGTGGTGAGGGTATGACTAATATTCAATGGAGAGGATAGTTTCAAGGGGGGTGAAATTTTCTGAGGAAATTCTACACAGGTTGAATTTGGCAGAATTCATATGCGAAATTTCTTTATATGTATTGCTTTCTCTTTACCGATTTAATTTTTCGCGTGGAGATGTTAAGGGTAATTGTCTGGGGTAAATTTTCGCCTGGATTGAATTGTCCAGAGGATATTTCTATGGGGAGGGGGATTTTTCCATTGAGGTGGAGCCAGGTATCCTGGCGCTATCTAAAAAAAGATCAGAAATTAGAAAAAAAAAAATTTTCAACTGAAAGTAAGGAGCAACATTAAAACTTAAAACGAACAGGAATTATTACCTATATGAGGGGGACTGGCCCCTTTTCAACATCTTGCTCTTTACGCTAAAGTTTAAATTTGGTCCCAATTGTTTAAAACCGATTCCTGAAACACAAGGGTCGTTTAATTAGAACAATAAGTAACTTTTTTTTTTAAATGGCGAAAAACTGTAGCCTGAAGAGTGAGGTGCTGAGGAGGAGGCAATCCCCCTTATATACGTAATAATTTATGTTCGATTTAAAATTTAATGTTGCTCCTTACTTTCAGTAGAAAAAACCGTTTGTTTTTTTTATTTAATGAAGCATAGAGACAAACAATTTTCTAAAGGCAATGCAAAAAGTATGTCAATTTAAGTAAAAGTTTAATTCCTTGTGTAAAAGGATACACAAAAAATAGCCTACTTAAAAAACTAAGATATAAACTTCCAGCAATCAGTTCTGTTGAGCAATGCCGAAGCGTTGGGCGGATATTTTTTTTTAACAATATCGACAGTTTTGAATTTGGCTATTGTTCGTGGTGCTCGCTACCGCTGGCACCACTTATTGGGGTGTAAGTATGGGTGTCGCCACTTATTGATGCAAAAATGGCGCAAAAAGGTTGCTATGCCACTTACTCGTAGGGGAGAACCCCTTGTCGGCCCAAATGTTAGTGAGATTCCTGCTCTTACCCCAACGGTTCTGCAAATATCGGGTTTGGTACTACCCTATTTACAGTACACCCTGTCCCAGGGTATGATAACGCGATCGAGTGGTCAAATGGCCACTTTCTAAAGCCAAATGTACCCGCCTTGGGTTACGGCTAGAAAATCTCTACTCTCTCCTTGGAGGTAACAACCCTTCCTGTCAATATAATAATGACGGTACCTCGTAACTCTATTCCTACCCTGCCTGGGTTACGGAAAATAGTACACAGTTTGTAGAAAATACCTTACTTGTATTCTTCCAAAGGGGTCACATATAACAACAGAAATATCCTTCTCCAACCGGGGTCAAAACGCAGACTACTTCCCCAACTGGGGTCAAAACATAGACTAAAACATAATAATAATTTTTACAGCATTGTTTGTATGGATGGACCGTCACTTGGCCCAGCCAATCAGCTACATCCTCATTCAAACCCAATTCACCCTCTTAGATTTATTTTTCAATGACTCCCAAACCAGGAAGTATAAAAATAAACTTGGTTTAAAGCTTCCCTATTGCAAAACCACTATCGCTTAGTAACGGAATTTAACCTGTCTTTTGAAATTATACTATAAGCAAATGTAATTAAGAAAAAGAAAACAGGTCATTTATCTGAAAGGAAAAGAAACAGGGGTTGTAACCCCAACACCTCCCCCCGTAAGATAAATGACAGCCCACGCGCTACCTTGGTCCACCCTTACAAACATAAACACTTAACTTCAACTTTACAAAATCTATTTGCCTTCTCTCTTCCACCGCTTGGCTCTGGATCGGTCGTCCCCGACACGTCCCTCCTGTAGGACCACCATGGTCTAAATCGCCTAGCATCCGCACTACTTTTGAAAGTTGAAATCTTCAAGATTCGTTGGTGATGATTGTGCGCAGCACAATTCAAAACAACAAATTTTCTTGCTCTCACGAATTTACATTTGAGAGGAGCAGAGAATCAGTTTCTGGCTCATGTGATGATGCCAGCCATCGTGAAAAATTGGCTGCACTAGCCTCTTAATTTCCATCTGTGGAAACAACCCCACATCTCAATCAAAAAGTAAATTGCCCCTTGGCACAATTTCAAATAATCTAAGGCCGAAAATACAAAGGCCTGTGAAAACGATAAGGGTACTGGAAATGAAGTAAAATTTTTCGCGAACCATGAATCGCCTTTTTTCTGGGTTCCCTCCCCTGGGATAATTAAATGCAGAATATGCGTTGCTGCTAATCGAAGATGAAACTTAGATACATTTCTCACTGAATACAATTTGCCGGAAATAATTGTCGGTTCAAAGGTTTGGGTGAAGTATGAAGTGACTGAGAGAGAGTATCCCCCAAGGACTCCAGATCAGAAAGGCAAAATCTCGGTAAAGGGATCACAACTTGTCCACCAGTTTTGCATTGAGGAAAAGGGCCATCTTTCGCGACTTCCCGCAGGGGATCTTCCCCAAGGGATTCCTCCCCCTCATAAAGGAACAAACCCTCTTTTGAGCTGATCAGACCAATATCAGATTCCTTTCCAAGTTTTTTTCAATCCGAATCGACATTCAATATTTCCCAACTTTCCCCCAACCTGTTGTAGGTCATTCATCTCTATTTTGTAACTATCTTGTTTTATTCCCCATGGGTCTTTGACCTCTTTTTCCCCCTTATTATCTATGTTTTCAATGCACAGCCCATCCAACATTTTTTTTTATTTTTCGCCACTGCAGGCTGAATCTCCAAATGTTGTCTCTTTTCTACACTTTTCTTTTCATCTCTACTTTTCTCAATTCTGTCTTTCGTGCAAAATAATAAATCACCGTTATATCTAATTTGGACTCCAGTGTCCACTACCTTTGACTGCATTACTTTATTGTAGCTCCGTTTAATATCTCTTTTCTCTCTTTTAGTCTTCTTTATTTTTACCGCAGAAACAAATATTTCGTTATCAAATGGGAACTGAATTCCGACATTTGGTTTTTCATATTGTACTAAAATTTCTCGATTTTTACGGGGAAAAGCGCGTACAATAAATTTCGTCTCCTTATCCTCTGGTACAATCAGCGCTTCATTTTGGCCTGTACTTGTTAGCGTCTCATATTCATTAAAAGTGTTTTCCAGTTTTCCATTTTCTGGAAATTTTCCCGAAAAATCATTCTCGCGCGTCTTGTTTTCAATATTATGTTGTCTGTTTACTTCTGCATCACATTCCTGTGGATTATAAATATTTCGAACATGCGTATCAAGTATTTCGCTTTTCCGAAAGGGTGGCACAGCCTTCCCACTTGTTTTATGGGCCGGTTCACCTTCCCGCCTTGTCAACGAAGTAGCATATTTTTCCGTCGTAGTGTAATTTTGTAATTTTTCCTCTGTTAAAGAAGTCGCTTCTAACGATAGGAGATTTCCGATATCTCCAAAGTCTCCTCCTACTTAAACATCCACTGCTAGTGTAGGTACTAAGCCTACTTTTATCGTTTTTCTCTGGACCGTACCGTCCTTCCTTGCAATTTCTATTCTTACCCAAGCAGACGGGCATTGGTGCTTATCTCCATAATAACATAATGTTGTAATATTATTTTTATGGTCTATTTCCGTCTTTTTAATTAGGTCCATTCGCACAAAAGTTTGCTCACTCCCTGGGTCAATTACCATTTCGGTCAATTTTCCGTTTAATTTTCCTTCTATTTTATGTGATTTCACAAACTCGTCAATATTTCCTTGATTATGTGCTATAGCCCAATTCGATCTTTTATAGGTTACTTTCTTTTCTTTATTATGGCAATTTTTAGAAAAAGTTTCCGAGAAATCAATTTTTACCAGATTATCATCATTTTGACTATCAAGCATTTCTTTTTTCCGATAGAGTGGCGCAGCCTCCCCATTTATTTTATGGGCCGGTCCACCTTCCCCCCTAGTCAGCGACGTTGTATATTTTCTCCTAAAAGTGTTTAATGTTTGGTAATTTTCATTTTCTCGCGATTGATTCTTAGACAAATTATTATGGCTATCTGACAGCCTAGAAGTTAGTTGTGATAAAATCTCACTTTCTGGAATTAGATCTATCATGGTTCTTTTAAACTCTTGGTGATGTGTTTCTTCTTTCTTTCTAGCTATTTTATCATTCTCCTTTTTTCGTTCTCTGGCTATTCTATCAGCCTCTACGTTTCGTTCTCTGGCTATTCTATCAGCCTCTTCCTTTCGTTCTCTGGCTATTCTATCAGCCTCTTCGTTTCGTTCTCTATCTACCCTCTCTTTCTCTCTTTTTTGTCTATCTTTCTCTCTTTCTTGTCTATCTTTCTCTCTTTCTCGTCTATCTTTTTCAATTTTGTCCATACGGGCCTGATGAAGTATTTCATTGGCTTGCCTACCTTTTTCAATTTGATCTATCTCATCCTGTAATTTTTTCATATACTCTAGGTGCTTTCTTTCGGCTACCTCTCTGGCTATCCTCTCTTTCTCCATGAAATTTAATATACGTTGTCTCATATCTTTCTCCCTTTCTTTTCTATCTCTCTCTCTTTTTTCTATGGGCTTCACTCGCCCTTTTAATCTCATCTCTGTCCGACATTAAATAAAAAAAAACAAGTTTTTTAAACTGAAAGTAAGGAGCGACATTAAAACTTAAGACGAACAGAAATTATTCCGTATATGAAAGGGGCTGTCCCCTCCTCGACGCCTCGCTCTTTACGCTAAAGTTTTTTATTGTTTTAAAAAATAAAGTTGTGAGACAGAGTCAAACTTTAGCGTAAAGAGCGAGGCGTTGAGGAGGGGACAGCCCCTTTCATATACGGAATAATTTCTGTTCGTTTTAAGTTTTAATGTCGCTCCTTACTTTCAGTTTAAAAAACTTGTTTTTTTTATTTAATTTCTGATCGTTTTTTAGTTAATGCAGCTTTTATTTGCATAAAAATATTACTTTTCTTTTGCTAAATGGATGTCTTTACAAATTAACTTACGTAACTAACTTCTATATTCGTATATTTTTCTTTGGCAAAAAATACAAAGTTGCAGATTTTTGCAGATATGAGCTTGAAACCTATGTAATAGGGTTTTCTGATACGCTGAATCTGACGGTGTGATTTTCATTAAAATTCTTGCACTTGTAGGGGATGTTTCCCCCCTCTTTGAAAAATCGAGTAAATTTTCTCAGGCTCGTAGCCTTTGATGAGTAATACTAAACTTAATAAAATTTATATATTTAGGATCAGCATTACAAACACATTCTTTTGATACATTTATTGACATCAAAATTTCGTTTTTAAAAGTTTCGATTACTATTGAGCCGTATCGCTTGTTTTTTTATTGTTTTTTTTTTATTACGTATATGTTATTACTTATATGAAGGGGTTCTCCCCTTAGTCAATACCACGCTCTTTACGTTAAAAGTTAAAAAAAATTTTGATTCACAAACCCCTGAATCACAAAGGCCGTTTAATTAGAATAGATAGCTCTTTTGAAAGCACTAAAAAAAAACTGTAGCGTAAAGAGCGAGGTATTGACTTGGGGGAGAACCCCCTCACATACGTTATAATTTCTGTTCGTTTTAAGTTCTAATATTCCTTCTTACATTTCAGTTGAAAAAACTTGTTTTTTTTATTTAACTTCTGATCGTTTCTTAAATAATGCTTGGAAATCCGGCGCCCCCTTCATAGAAATGTCCCTTACCCCAAAGAAACATCCTCCACGGAAATATTCTCCAGAGTAATCCCCTCCTCTAGCCCCCCCCTCCAGAAAAAATCCTTCCTGAAAATGGTTGTATACTTCCCAATAACCAATAAATAATGCTGGCAAGTCCGGCGCCCCCTTCATGGCAATTTCCCTTCCCCCATGAAAACTTTCTTCATGGAAAGATCCTTCCATATAGCCCCCGACCCTCTCCTTCCCCCACCTACCAGAAAAAATCTCCTCTGAAAAAGTCTGTATACTTCCCAATAACCAATACTATATGTTAACATTGAGTAAAGTTCATAACTTTCAGCCCTCCCCCTGGGGACTTTGGGGGATCAAGTCATCCTAAAAGACATTTTTATCATATTTTTGACCATGCTGAACAAAATGGCTATCTCAAAATTTTGATCGGGTGACTTTGGGAAAAAAAATGAGCGTGGGAGGGGGCCTAGTTGCCCTCCATTTTTTTTGGTCACTTAAAAAGGGCACTAGAACTTTTAATTTCCGTTCCAATGAGCCCTCCCACGATATTCTAGGACCACTGGGTCGATACGATCACCCCTGGGAAAAAAAAAACAAAAAACAAACAAACAAATAAACACGCATCCGTGATCTTTCTTCTGGCAAAAAATGGAAAATTCCACATTTTTCTAGATAGGAGCTTGAAACCTCTACAGTAGGGTTCTCTGATACGCTGAATATGATGGTGTGATTTTCATTAAGGTTCTATAACGTTTAGAGGGTCTTTCCCTCTTTTTTCGAAAATCAGCCAAATTTTCTCAGGCGCGTAACTTTTGATGGGTAGCACTAAACTTGATGAAAGTTATATATTTGAAATCAGCATTGAAATCTGATTCTTTTGATATATCTATTGGTATCAAAAACCCGTTTTCTAGAGTTTCGGTTACCATTGAGCCGGGTCGCTCCTTACTTACAGTTCGTTAACACGAACTGTTTGATAATTTCAAAATTCCGTTAACTTCAAATTACCTCTTCAGTCTAAATTAAAATTCTTTTATCCATTTAACTTCCGGTCTCTCGTGGAAAATTGTTTTGACACGCAGAACTTTTAGCCTTATATTTTTGAATACTAATTAGTTGCGCGATATATTGATTCGTAAAGTTTTCAATTATGATCTCACAAGGCATAGCCCATAATAGATCTTCATAATTGTATTATTTGATTCAGTATTTCTTTCTTTTCTCTTTATATGTAACCACAATAGGCTACTATCACTATGTAGGCTAACTCGACTGGTCTCTTCGAAAACGTAGGATTTTTTTTATTATCAACGCTGTTAATAATTCCTGTTCTTGCTGCCACCAGTGTTCGTGTTTACTTATGCCGCTGCCGCCAATGTTCGTGGTGCTCGCTACCGCTGGCACCACTTATTGGGGTGTAAGTACGGGTGTCGCCACTTATTGATGCAAAAATGGCGCAAAAAGGTTGATATGCCACTTACTCGAAGGGGAGAACCCCTTGTCGGCCCAAATGTTAGTGAGATTCCCGCTCTTACCCCAACGGTTCTGCAAATATCGGGTTTGGTACTACCCTATTTACAGTACACCCTGTCCCAGGGTATGATAACGCGATCGAGTGGTCAAATGGCCACTTTCTAAAGCCAAATGTACCCGCCTTGGGTTACGGCTAGAAAATCTCTACTCTCTCCTTGGAGGTAACAACCCTCCCTGTCAATATAATAATGACGGTACCTCGTAACTCTATTCCTACCCTGCCTGGGTTACAGAAAATAGTACACAGTTTGTAGAAAATACCTTACTTGTATTCTTCCAAAGGGGTTACATATAACAACAGAAATATCCTTCCCCAACCGGGGTCAAAACGCAGACTACTTCCCCAACCGGGGTCAAAACATAGACTAAAACATAATAATAATTTTTACAGCACTGTTTGTATGGGTGGACCGTCACTTGGCCCAGCCAATCAGCTACATCCTCATTCAAACCCAATTCACCTCTTAGATTTATTTTTCAATGACTCCCAAACCAGGAAGTATAAAAATAAACTTGGTTTAAAGCTTCCCTATTGCAAAACCACTATCGCTTAGTAACGGAATTTAACCTGTCTTTTGAAATTATACTATAAGCAAATGTAATTAAGAAAAAGAAAACAGGTCATTTATCTGAAAGGAAAAGAAACAGGGGTTGGAACCCTTACAGCTATCAAACACCAAAATATTTAATGCCTTTAGACTCAGTGTTTATAAAAAGTAACGCATTATCAAAGTGGTTTGTTCAAAGTAAAACATTAAAACTAAGAATAAGAAAATTAAATATAAATTCTAAATTTAATATTTTTAATTTAACTTTGAATACCAAAAGCCAGTATATTTGACACCTTTATGCTTCACAACTGTAAAAAATTATATATTTTTCAAAATGACAACTAGATAAATACAGTCACTCCTGGAAATAAAAAGAATTGACAATAAAACGCAAAAAATGTATCCGTTCAGAGGGAAAACACAGAAATTACCAGCATTCTGTGCAGGCGAAACAATTCTGCTTATAGTGACTTCATACGGAAATTACCCCTTATTAAGTTGTTTTCCTTGGGTTTTGTATAATTAAACGAAGTTTCTTTTGTTATAATAGCTGCATTGATTACTAATAAATACATATTTAGGATCACCATTAAAAGCTGATTCTTTGACTGAATGTCATCAACAGTTAGGCTCTTATACTTTCGTTATTGATAAGGATCGTTATTTACTTACCATTAGTTACTATGAAGAATTGGATTTTTTTTTGCTCCAACCAAATCATATAGAAAAAATGTTTGTGAAAACTGGTTAGGGGTTACTCAGTCAGAAATTAGAACTTAAATTTTCCTTATTATGGGTCGAAACCTATTGGCAGGCAGCCAGCAATGGGGCAATACAAATTTTTTCCATGGCTTTTCCCTATTTTGCTCTCTTTCCTTTGGTTTCCTTATATAGTCCCAAATTTCCATGGGGGGGGCATGCCCCCCTTGCCGGTGCCCATGTCTGTAGACATATTTTTTTCTAAAACCGAATTGACTAGAGTGAAAAAACATTTTTTTTTCAAAATAATCCATCAGTCGTCTATAAATCAATTTCTCAAAAATACGAGAAATCACTGGAAGTAGAGATATCGGACGGTAGTTGTTCATATCTTCCTTATCACCTCCTTTATACAGAGGAATAACCAAAGCATTTTTCAAGCAATTAGGGTACACTCCAAATTCAAAACATTGATTAAAAAGGTACAACAGATGACTAGATATAATTGGGTTAATATTTTGAACTATTTGAAAGGTTGTAAAGTCCATTCCAGCTGCCGATTTTTTCATACTTTTTAAAATACCCTCAAGTTCACGCGATCTCACTGGTTGAAGATAAATGGTTGTATCACTTGCTTCAGGAAGAAAATTCTGATGTGTACAATCACCATTTATGCATTCCACAGATGTCGATATTATTAGCCCTACTTCTGAAAAGTGGGTACACAAGTTATTGGCTACACCACTATGTGACTCCCAGGGCAAATTACTAGGAGTTATTGATTCACTATTTAGGCTTATTACCGACTTAATCAGTTGCCAAGTCTTGGCCAGGCTTCCTTCATAATCTTTAAATATAGAACATTAAAGAACATTAAATATTAGAAAATTAATTTAAATATAGAACATTAAAATTAAAAATTTAACCTGACTTCATAGACTTACGAGTGAGTTGTAAATATTTAAAGAATAAGATTACAGATTTAGAAAAGAGTAAAAGTAGAAAGAGAAAAGTAAAGAGTAAAGAGGAGTGAGAATAAAGATTTAGCCTGATTAAATAAGGTTCCGGCCTCTCTGGTTGTATTGGAGGCTCTTTTCTTCTGAAAATTCGATCATCTTGGGCAATACTGTGGTAGACAGTATAGTATGGGAAAGGTTAAAGCTTTGAAAGTCGCATGTCCATTTCTTACAAGGCTAGTCTTGGAGGCACTTTCCATCTGCTCGTCCCTTGAAGTTGCTTTTTGAAAGCTGGTTCCTGAAACTTCTTGAATGTGATTCAGCCAGAAGAGCTATCAGGAGGGAGAAAACTAAGGTTAATCACACCTTGTTCACTGACATGTCTTTCAATTCAGTTATCATCTGGACTGAGAACTAAATTTAAAGAAACTTTCAATGAAATTGGACTTGATTGAAGTCTTTGTTGAGTCTGAAGTTTTTGCTATTTCTACCAACCTGTTTCTCCTGCTCTATTCGCTATTGCTATATATTATCTACCCGTTACTATCTAGGCCTACATGTTTGTCATGGCCTTGGTGTTACTGTTAGTTTCTACTTTCTGCCCGTTACTATGTTGAATATCTACATTTTGTCATGACTTAGCTATTGTGTTGCCGTAACCGCGCGTAGAAAAGGCGTTCTTGAATGCATGATTAATATGGACCCATAAATAAATTGCAGAAGAATACACACCTGGATAATTTCCCTAAAATTGAAATACATTGATTATGATAATATAAAATTATTCAAAACTCTCAAAACTTTATGGTAAAGCAATGACTGAAGTCTTTGTTGAGTCTTTGTTTACAGGGCACTACTGATCCGTACTTAAAACTTTTGAACGGTAAATTTAGAATGGTAATAGGCAGGGGCGTAGCTCCAGATTTTTTATTCGGGGGGGGGGCAAGGCGGGGTTCACATCTGGAGAGTCAAGGGGCATAGGCTATATAATCATTTTTTCTCTCCAAATTATTGGGGGAGGGGCAACTGCCCCCTTGCCTTGCTGGTAAAAGGTTAGGACCTTTGGGTATAAGGTTTATGTGCAATAAAAGAAGTAATTGCATTTTTCGCCAGCCAGACTCCCCCCCCCCTTCGCTCTACTTCCAAGATCCTGAATCTGCCACTGTGTTTAGACTCTGTTTTTTTTAATCTTTCGAATCTTTCCATTGAAACAAGCTCTGTTACATTTCAGACCTTTAATGTTGCTTTATTCCCTTGATTTTTCGCTGTTTGAAGTCTATGGGGTTTCGCAAAAAGGGCCTTAGTCTACTTTTCCTACTTTTACAGGGTAGGAAAATGAAAATAAAAATGCACAGTGAAAAGATCTTTCTCACAAATAAAAATTTAAGAAACCTGAATTTAAAGACTGATTCCTGGTTAACTTTTTAATCGGGATTGACTGGAAATGTCCACACTGCTGAACTGTTCATTACTTAGAAGATAAGGAACTTAAACTCTTTTTTACGCCCTTTTGCAACAATTTTAAACTCAGTCAGAATTAAAGATAAGCCCATTTTTAATAAACCAATCAATGGATCTCTTTAAGCTATTTCGAACTATATGCTTAACTCATTTTTGAAAAAGAAGTGAACTCGGGCTCTTTCTGCAAAATGCCACAGAAGTAAAAGATGCTAAGCGACTTTGATGGCCACCCAGAGGATGATCAAGAGATTAATATTGTTTAGTATGTCCAGGCTAATACAGTGTGTGCCCAAATAGTTATACATTAATAAACAATTTAAAAGTTTTTAATGGATACATATATAAAAGATGTTAGAAAGTATTGTGCAAATTTCATACAGTACTGGAAATCAACATAGTTTCCTTCCCAAAAATTTCAGTCTTATTTTTGAGTTCCAGTCATTTTACAAACGCATTTTTGCTAAGCTTCAAAATTCAAGTTCTTAACCTTTTGAGTAAAAGTGCAGTTAAGGGATATTTTAGTAATATCAGAAGCTGTTGTGCTATAATAATATATTTATTACCGGGCGAGAGTACAAAAATATAAGGAGAGTCATGCGACAAATTCCATTATTTTAGATTATACAAACGATCTTTTAGATCTTTTTAGATTTTTAGTTCTTTATATTTTTTTTAGTATCTACAAGTGTTTTCCATTGAAAAACCACATAACTATAAAATTTACACACAGTTGGGTTTCGCACTGTGATTTTATTTTTTTTAAGTGAGATTCGGATTGTTTTGAATTAGTCTCTTAATATTGGTTACTTTCGCATTATCAAACAATTCGTGGTAATGAACTGTAAGTAAGGAGCAACCCTGCTCAATAGTAACCGAAACTCTAAAAACGGAATTTTGATACCAATAGATACATCAAAAGAACGGAATTTTTATGCTGATTTTAAATATATAAGTTTCATCAAGTTTAGTTTTACCCATCAAAAGTTACGAGCTTGAGAAAATTTGCCTTATTTTAGAAAAAAGGAGGAAGCACCCCCTAAAAGTCATAGAATCTTAATGAAAATCACACCATCAGATTCACCGTATCAGAGAACATTACTGTAAAGGTTTCAAGCTCCTATCTGAGAAAATGCGGAATTTTGTATTTTTTGCCAGAAGAAAGATCATGGATGAATGTTTATTTTTTTTTTTTTTTTTTTTCCCCAGCGGTGAGCGTATCGAACCAGTGGTCCTAGAATGTCGCGAGAGGGCTCATTCGAACGTAAATTAAAACTTCTAATGCCCTTTTTAAGTGACTGAAAAAATTGGAGGGCAACTAGGCCCCCTCCCACGTTCATTTTTTTCCAAAAGTCACTGGATCAAAATTTTGAGATAGCCATTTTGTTCAGCAAAGTCGAAAAATCTAATAACTATGTCTTTGAGGACGGCTTAATCCCCACAGTCCCCGGGGGAAGGGCTGTAAGTTATGAACTTTGCCCATTGTGCACATATAGTATTGGTTATTGGGAAGTATACAGACGTTTTCAGGAGGGATTTCTTCTGGTTGGGGGTCAGGGGGAGGGGGTACCGTGAGAGGATCTTTTCATGGAGGAAGAGAATTTTCCATGAAGGGGGCGCCGGATTTCCCAGCATTATTTAAAAAACGATCAGAAATTAAATAAAAAACAAGCTTTTTCAACTGAAAATAAAGAGCAACATCAAAACTTAAAACGAACAGAAACTATTACTTATATGAGGGGGTTCATCACCTCGTCAATACCTCGCTCTTTACGCTAAAGTTTTTATAGTATTTTCCAAAGACTTAATTATTCTAATTAAACGACCTTTGTGATTCAGGGGTTATTCTTAAAGAATTGGAACAAAATTCGAACTTTAGCGTAAAGAGCGAGGTATTGACGAAGGAATGAACCCCCTCATAATAGTAATTTCTGTTTGTTATAAGTTTTAACGTTGCTCCTAACTTTCAGTTGAAAAAACTGTTTTTTTTATTTAATTTATATTAGACTTCGGTCATCTTTTTAACCTATATCAGTGGCTCCCAACCGATTTCGGGCCATGCCCCTCCTAGGCATTTCTAAAATCCCAATGTTCCCTTCGTGATATTTAAATGTTGTTATTCAAAAGTTGACGTGTATTCACCTGAAGGAAACTTGAAAGACCATTGTTATTTGGTACACCATCCTGGCATTTTTATTTCTAGACATATTTTATGCTAATGAAAAATATTGTCTGTATAAAACACCTTTTATACAATGTATGACGTTATTGCAGAACCAGCATGTATTTTTTTTTAAATGCTCATGAATGTGACGTCATTCACATGAAACTTTTTTTTTATTAAGACTCTAAAAGTATATTCAGCTGCCCTCGACCGTGTCACGTTCTGCCCTCGACCGAAGTCGGATCTAGAGCAAAATCTTGAGGGGGGGGGGCAATGTGACAAGGGCGCCAATAATTGACCAAATTGACAAGTTTATTTAAGGAAGGGTAAAAAAGAAAAAAAAACTAAATGAGGGCGCCAGAAACCCCCCCCCCCCTTGCCAATGACCCACCTAAATATTGCCATTCCCCACCGATGAATCTTGCGCCCCACGATGGGAAACACGTATAGAATTAGTATACAAAGAAGTTTCCAAGCTGTTTCGGCAGGGTGCAAGAATATGTCTTAGAAAGATGGACTGTAAGTCCATGGAACTTTTATGTCATCTCATTTCCAAGAAAGACAGTTAACCCAAAATCCGACTGTACGTTGACTTTCCTCTGTAATAAGCTGAATGCATCAACTATATTTATCGATTCTTTACATCGTAGATTTATAGACATGAAATTTACGCATGCTCATTCTTTTTTTTTTTCCATTAGACCAATTTAGTGGCTCAGGTCCTCTTTTCGGACAGTAATGGATTATGATACATAAAACTGTTATTCATTGGACTAGACTATGCTATAATCCATAATCCTAAGCTATGCTATATTGTTTGTCATAATCCTTTGATGTCAGAAATACGAAACTTATGTACTAAGAAGCCCTGTCAAAGTGGATTCCCCAGTCTAATTCTTCTTATCCACCTGTCTTATACTCCTTCTTAGTATTATCCTTGAGTCATATTCTCCTTCTGAGTTCCTTCGGTCTTATCCTCCTTCTGAGTTTTATCCTTCAGACTTATTTCTCCTTCTTAGCATTATCCTCCAGTCTTATTTTCCTTCTGGGTCTTATCCTTTGGTCTTATTCCCCTTCTTAATTTTATCCTTCAGTCTAATTTTTCCTCAGTCTTAGGCTCCAGTCTTGTTCTACAAGACTGTTCAAAAACTGTAAAAACCAGTTTTTACATCGTGCATTTTGGCGCACGTTTTATTACGTACTTTACGTACTTTTTACTTACATTTTGCACCGAAGCCAGATCATTGTGACGAAATGTAAAAATCTCTCGCTAAAGGTTTTCGATGACCGGTCTTTTGTCTTGTGATATCATATAATTGGCATACCTGTGTTATTGTCATCATTGACAGCCGTGTAAAAAAGATGATCCATCCTTTTATTTATTCATTTATTGAACAAAATATTTACAGTATATATAACAATATTATATTCTTCTTGGTTGCCCGAGAGCCTGCCACAAGGCTGACCAAACAGGCAGTCCAGTAAACATGGAAAAACAAATATACCCGCATCCAAAATTGGTTCAGTCCAAATTTCACTAAACTACCTATCAACTAACAGTAGAGTTATCCAATTGCCTACAATATAAACCACCACATACCATCCGTTTTGAGTAAATGGCGACTCATAATTATTGCTATCATAGTTATCTTAAGCCTCATAGTTATTTTCTGTACTTCTTTATTTTCTAATATAAAATCCTCAGAATGATAACAGATAAATTTAATTTTTTACTTTAATGATGCCCATATATTTTTAATTCGCGACAGCTACCGTTTTAAACAATACTAATAATATATTATTGGATGACTTATGAATATAGTCTTAATCTTATTGTAGGCTATACAATATCAACATGTTGACGGTCAACTCACTGTGGAGACTTTTCAGAGGAAAGAAGTATAATCCAATCAGACAGTGTGTTGATAGTGGTCACTTTGAAACCGATCAAATTATTGTTGGAATGCTTGTTTTTATGATTGCTGGATTTATGCTTCCAACTACGGCTGTCTACTATTTTGTATTCTTAACGGTATTTTTTTTTACCTTTTCAATGGTATTTTTTTACGTTTTTAACGGTATTTTTTTACGTTTTTAACGGTATTATTTCTTACCGAAAATAGTTGAATAGATACGAGATCTTTTACAGGATTAGTATGTTCTACTTCGACATCATTTGTGTTTTGTATGCTATCTCTGAAGTAATGTTATGGGAGCACGTATTCAAACAAATACTCTTGAATTAGCCTAAGTATCAGGGAAACGGAAAAAATGACAGCTGCAACACTCTAGTCTATGCCCTCTACCAAATAAACAGTATAATGACAACAGACTAGTAATATTCGATATTTCAATCAACGATTTTTCCAAATATAATGGTCGTTGCTATAGTGACAATGCGCCTCCCCCCCCCCCCCCTATTGGGGCTAGATATAACCCTAGGGTATACACACTAGTTCAAGAAAACACTATGATAATACTATTTTCACTTTACAATCTGCAAAAAAGATTCTATTAATCAGATTTTTGTATGTCCTTGCATTTTTAGCTGCGTATTTAAATAATTTTGAATTGTATATTTTTCCCACTGTTCTTTGTGTTTCGGAAACTGCAGTTAAGAATTCAAATATCCTATAAAGAAGAGATACGACTGTTGAAGCAATGAGAGACAGCAGGTAAATAAAAAATTTCAGGTTATATCTGGCACCATTTTGAGGGGTGGGGATGGAGAAGATTGCGACGGCATTGACCAGTATGTTTGGCCCTGAATGCTGATTGAGGAGTCAAATAGTACTACCGTTTGGTTAGTACAATTTTTCATTGTTACCAAGAAAAAAGAATAATGGAATTTATTTTACCTCTTCTAGTGAAATTTTCTGCAGAGAAACAAATATTGGACTGTAATAGCTGGATAAAGAGAATAAAATGTGGTTAAGCGCATTATCACCTAGATTACTGTTTTCTTAAAAAAAAGACCGTTGTTTTAAAGATTTAAACCGAATGAAAAGTGATTTTAAATTTGAAACTGAGGCTTTAAGAAAATACGTGTAGTTTTATCACATAATGCAAAGAGTGTGGGTAACTTATAAGAGTGGGAACTGGTGCTAGTGTCGACAAAAAAAGAAACTGTCAACGCCGTCTAGCGTTTGGCCACACTTGGCATTTTTTATGGCTTTCCAATGATTTCCATCCAATCAAAATTTGAGATAGCTATTTAGTAAAAAATAGTTTATAGATGAAATAACAAAAACTCCGGGGTCGACACATCTCCCCAGAGCCTGGGGGCAAGTGTTGTACGGTATGTCCCGGGGGCATATAAGGTTTTATGTAAGGGGTGGTCGTATAAACTTCAGAGATGGCTCGTTTGATTGGAAGTTTATAATTCTAGTTACCTTTTTAAGAGTCACCAAAAGTGATCGGAGTTCACCAACATTCAAATTACTGTAACTTAGGGGTTGAGAAATCTTCCCTAGCCCCGGGGCAATTTCAAGTGACGCCAAACGATAGATGGCATTGACAGTTTTTTTTTGTCCACACTAACGCCATTTTTGTTTTTAGTGTGTCCGAGTTTGTCTTTATTCCTTATAGAGGTGGTTCTCGGTCGTAAGTTAAATATCAATGATATTGTTGCTTTGTTTTCTTTTGTTTCTCTGACGACGGCTATTAGTCGTATTGCTCAAATATTTGTGTAGATTTCATTTGAATCACTTTCTTCAAAAAAATTCCTTATTTCACTGAACCTCTTGTGTTTTGCGTGTAGTCTAGCTGTCTGGAGTCAGCTAAAACACAGATCCCTTTCTCCCTTGGAATTTTTTGGAAGACTGACTTTTTGTCCCCATTCTTTAAGAACCAATGCTTAAACACAAGAGCCGTTAAATTGAAATAAAATGTATGTTTGCACTTTGCACTGCTTTTGCAAATTCACTATAATGCTTTAGCGTAAATAGGGGCGGGGGCGTTTAGGATTGGGTCTCTCGCATGTACGGTATAGTTTTTGTCCTCTTGAAGTTTTATTGTCGCTCTTTACTTTCATTTAGGAGAACTTGTTTGTTTTTATTTAATTATTCTAAAGGTACGTAAAATTACCCAGTTTGTTGTTCAGTCTAAAAAAATAACCCACTTTATTTTAGTTTATTTTCGCTATTTGTCTTGACATAAACTAGATTTTGAGCATAATTTTGTTATTAAAAATAACTGATTATACATTGCATTTAATTGGTCTTCTTGTCATATTAATCTACATGTTATCCAGATATTCTCCATCAGTACTAATCTGGAGCTTCTTTTGATAAAATTTTAAAACTTTTTTTTCCCATGCGAGTGGGGGAGAGGGAGAAGTGTTGAAAGAGACACTCTTTGGCGATGCCTATGGTGTCAATTGTGTTTTGGGGGACCCGGTATGGAGATTCAGCCACATTTTAATGCAGGTCATTGGAGAGAGAAGGAAGTGCATCAAAGTTGACCATCCATATATGAGACAATTCTAATCTCAAAGAGCTCAACTTGAAAGGAATAGGCAAGTATTGTAGGGAAGGCCCTGTTTCTTTAAACTGACTGTATTGGGTGTTCTAGTGCATCGACAAAATTGTGTAAAAGTTTTGCTAGATAATCGCTCTTGTCATTGATATAGGTCACGAAAAAATATGACGGGGGGGGGCAGTACACTAGTTTGGGAAACCCGATCCTTCACCAGATGGGCACGGGATCTAAAACTGTCAAGAACAACCTTCGGAGAGTTATTATTTAAGAAACTTTAACTTCACTGTATAGTCGGTCATAGATTCCATATGGTTTTAGCGTGCAAATCAAGATGGTCTGCCAAACTTTGTGGAAAGTCCTTTTAATAAATAATCCGTTCTAATGTCAAAGCTTTTCTAATGAATAACCTTATGACTTATCCCTGAGCCAAAAGCTCAGTTTACTAACCCAAAAGGCAATTTAGCATGGATATAGTCTTTGTTTAAATCCAACCTGCCAATCATTTATAAAATTTATTTGATTCTAGATCATGGTAAAATCTTGCATCAGAAATTCTTTTGCAGACTTTTTCAATGTAGTAAATACAACTTTTGGGCCAATAATCCACTGATCAGTGAGCTGCTGTCTGATTTGAGAGGTGAGACAGCATGGGTTGTTTTATAACAACACAAACAACCTTGAGCACACACGGAACGAAGATTATTTTTTAGGACATGTTTATTTTTGTTTTCTAGTGTTTTGGGAAGCATGCAAAGCGTGTTCTCTTATTTTAGAACCCTAAATCACCACATTAGCCTTGGATTTGGATTGAAGAAGCTTAACAATCTTTAAACACCAATCTTGGTGAAAATAAAACCTAAATTTTTCAGTCAATTATATACTTAGTACTAAAGAATAGTACATAGAATAATACTAGTATTTAAAACAGTACTAAAGAAGAGTAATTAAAATAGTTCTTATCTGGAGATTGCAAATCCTCTTATGGCTGACATACCCAACACGTGTGCTTGAACATCAGATTTGTAATTAGCAAGTTCACAAATTCTTATATTTAAAGATTGGTGGATTTTTTTTTACCATTTGTGAAGTATGTACTTCGTTGGCTTTGAATTCGGCAGTCATATTGCGATAAAAACATAGACTAAAATAATTCATGCTAAGATCCCTCTCAGTTTTCCAATTCAGTTCTGTTAAGATCCA
Source organism: Artemia sinica (assembly GCA_027921565.1). Taxonomy (NCBI): domain Eukaryota; kingdom Metazoa; phylum Arthropoda; class Branchiopoda; order Anostraca; family Artemiidae; genus Artemia; species Artemia sinica. Next base: position 15,225,768 of record CM051263.1, on the reverse strand, counting down.
GTTTTTCATATGAAGATCCTAGCAGGATTGCTTCATGCTTAGGACAGTAATACTGCGAATGCTAAGATCCTTCTCATTTCTTCGAAGATCCAATTGTTCATTTGAAGATCCATGCATTATTGGTTTCAGCAAGGTCTGGCATGTCGTTTGCAAAAGTCAAACTTTTGAATGAAAGTTCAGTTTGGCTAGTCGGACTTACATCATACATTGGTATATTAACAATAGCTCTCCCCAACTCGAAATGCAAATCGAGGTAAAATCGACACTTCAAAACAACACCGAGAAAAAAAAAACCCTGTTCCTACAATGACAAACCACTTGCAATCCAAAACAGATCCAGTTTCAATTTGAAACAAAAACATTATAACTCTAAAACTTTTCATGAGCGGGGAGACATTTACCAAGAAAAATGGTTCCGGCATCCATTTCTCGTGGGGTTAAATTTGAGAGGTTCTAGGAGCCCGTTCTCTTTTACTAACCATCACTCCAGACATTCACTGTGATTAAGTCGCTAATGATATTATAACAGGATCTGTTTCTACATCTCTAAAAACAGATGAGAAAAAGACTATTGGGGAATAAACTTATATAAATATATTTATGATACTGGCACAACATCAGTACAATTACTTGGATGTCGCTCGTATGGAACTTCATATCCATTTTAAACTAGTCCTCTAATCCTGGAGAAAAACTCATTTTAAAACCTAATTCAAGAAATTGATGGCTAAATCAATACCATAGAGCCACTGGCCAAATAAAAAAAAAGGTATTTCCCCAGGAAGCCAACGAACCTTATTCGAGTGTGCCTATTCAAAACGAATTCAAGCCCAGTGATTCTAACACAGAACTAGCCTCAAACAGTAATGACTTAATTAGCAATGAGTGTCTATGCACTCTCGGTTTTATGACCTTAGTGGTGACGGTATATACGCCCTGGGTGTTAAACCTAGCAGTGATAGTCTGTACGCTCCAAAGGCGCTATGATCTTAGCAAGGACAGCCTATACGCTCTTTAGGCGTTAGGATCTTAATAATAACGGTCCATACGCCCTTGGGGATAATACCTTAGTATTGACGGTATATTTGAAGACACGTGAAGATATGAAGAAAAATCAAAGGTACCTTGAAAACCTTGAAAACATGTTACAACTTAATATTAAAAAACACACGAGGGAGGTACGGAAACCCTTTCAGTGGTAACTACACGTGATTTTTTAATGTCTATTGGAGTTCCACTTGCAGTAGAACATGCGTTTTTCATCCCCACATGTTACACGCTAAATATATAACTTGGGATTTTTTTCCCTGATAAAAGAGGGTTGAACTTCCAGCGCCACGTCACTTCTGCTTTATGCTGCCAGGACCTGGCACTTGGACCAGGAATAGGATAGGAGAATTTTTACTTTCAATAACACCTTTCTCAGAAAAATTATCAACATCTACCAGCAGTAGAGGATAACTGACCAATCCATCTGCTACAAGACAGGTCAGCCTACTGTGATAGATGTCATAAGAAGTGGCCGATGTAGATGCCTTACCTACATACTACGTATGAACAATCTCGAGCTACCAAATGCAGCGCTGTGCTGGCAACCACCGGGATCATGCCACAGGGGCTGACCCAGAAACACCATGCGCCGAACCTATCAGACAGATGTATGAAACCTGAACTTTTTAATCTAGCCTCAGTGGGAGGATATTCTGACAACGGCAAATCTGTGGGACGATTTTCGCCTCCCTCTTGATACTATGGGTGCCTCTGAAGGCACAAGAGGTTTTAAGGTTTAATGTAAGGTAATCCGTACCTTAGGAAATCAAACAATATACATGTGTATACCTATTGAAACTGCAATATAGGGAAATAAAAAGTGAACTTAAATTATAGTTATTTGTCCCACCGTAACCAGAATAAAATTCTGGTACAAAATATTAATGTTTACCTAGAATCAAATAAATACTAAAATATAAATACATGCCTCTAACCAATATTTAAAGAAATAAAATATTTATAATTAGACACTGGGACCGGATTCAGTTACAGTCTCCATAACAACTTACCCTTGCCAGAACAGAACGTCTTAGGCGCTATGTCCTTAGAAAATGACGGTCTGTGAGCCCTCGGTATTGTGACTTTAGCAATGATGGTCTGAACGCCCTATGCATTATGACCTTGGCAATGACGGTCTATCTACCCTCGGTGTCATTACCTTAGTGGTGCCTGTCTATGAGCCCCAAGCATTATGAACTTGATAATGACGGTTTGTACGCTCTAAAGTTTAAAATCCTTACATGCTGTATTTGGGAAAAATCTAACTCTAATCAGGAAATGTGCACTTTGCCATTTTTTTTTCTTGTGATATAATTAAGCATAATTTATGAATTTTGAACTTTGTTTCTCTTGATTCACGCCAGCTGCAGTCGGGACCAGACCATATGGGTTTGGAAATGGAGCTTTTGACATATTTGGTAAAGCAGTAGTAGTAGTAGTAAGTAAGTATGACGGCACTAGACCAAGAAGGTCCAAACCACCGGAGCTGATCTCCGTTTCGTGGCCCTTCAGTCAGGGAGTGCAATGGGGGGCTGGGGCCAGCCATCCTGTGCTTTTGCACACCCTTCCTGCTTATCTTCTCCAGATTTCTCCAGGTACCCATTTAGAGCTGGGTAGAACAAAAATAAAACGTTCTCACTGTTGACCAAAAGGGGGTCAAAGACGGAGCATTTGCTTTGTTTACTAGAAGGAGTGAGAGATCGAGTATACGCATTGTTTACCAAAAAGTGAAAGATGGGATGCCGTCCAAACAGATTTCGCTGCGAAGTGTACACACTGCCGACTAAAAAGAGTAAAAGATCGACAGTAAAAACAGAGGGATTCGGAAACAGAGGACCAGAATGTTTACTCAGAAAGGGGGGGGGGTCAAAAACCCAGGGGTTGGTCTGCAAAAGTTCAAACATTAACAATCTTTGGACTCCTAAAGAAAACTACGCCTTCTTAAGGTGATTGATGGCATACGTCTTCAACTTTTTTATATTGATTTTCTCACGCCTTTCTTTGTCTTAAATTTTGCCCCTGCTACACCCACAAGCTGTATAACTGTATTTGGAGATCGTTATAATTAAAAAATGAATTCCCAATTTTTTCTCATTTTTTTTCAGGTATTTATTATCTGACCATTCAATATCTAATGCAGATTTCACATACTCAATTCAATTTTTAAGGCATATTAATTTAAAAAACTTTTTCAAAAAAATAAGTTTTTCAAATTAGATTAGATTAATTTATTACAAAAACGACCTAGTTAAACATGATCCATAGGCAACCGCCCATGGGAAGATATAAATGCACTGGCACTGGGCGGTTACCACAAACAGATACAACATACTTAAAAATAACTTTTAAATTTCTGAGTAAATTTTAAACTTCAATTTCACACATACTGATGACCATTCACAGGAAACAAAGATAATAACAAAAGAAAATAAATAATAACATAAATCTTCAATCTCTGAATCCTGGCTCCTCACCCCCCCCCTAACAAAAAATTCTTTACTTTCTTTTTGAACAAATGCTGGTGTTCAGCCGCCTTAACACTATCTGGGAGGGAATTCCATACCCCCTGGCCTAGATGTTTCATTTGAAACCCGGTACGACTTCAACTCCTGTACTCTGTTGCCAGATTATTCTTATTCCTTGTATAATAATCATGCAAATCACTATTCTGCCAAAAAAAAAAAAAAAAAAAAAAAAAAAAAAAAAAAAAAAAAAAAATCTAGAAACACTGATGGACACACTTCATGCAAACACTGGTAAGTAAAAACCGCAGCCTGGTAGTCACGAACTTGTCCCACATCCATCACCTTTAATTTCCTAAAACTATCTTCTGTATTATTAGTTTCTTTAACGTACCCCCCTATCAAACGGACTGCCTTATTATGTAATTCCTGTACACGCCTAAAATTACCAAAAAAATTGCTAGCCCATAACACACAGCCGTTCGATATATAGAGGCTAATAATAATCGCATGATAAAGAAGCAACACCAACCGACCTGGTACGAAGTGCTTCAGTCGACATATAATTTCAAGGCCTCTTGCAACTTTTGATGCCACCAGATCACTGTGACGTTTCCAAGACACATTGCAGTCTAGGTAAAAACCTAGATATCTCATTCCTTTAACCAGTTCTAGAGAATTACCAGAAAATAATATTCGCCCACCGAGATCAGTGGGCTTACCAATTCGACTAAAAACCATAAAACTTGTTTTTTTTACATTAACCACCAACATACTTAAAGACGTAAACAGACTTAAATAATTTAATACCATATTTACATTATTAACTAACTCATCCACAGAAACACCACGAAAAGAAATAGTAGTGTCATCTGCGAAAGAAGTAAGATACGAATCACGAAGGTAAAATCTCATAGTGTCTGCATAAATCAAATATAAAAGCGGACCCAGCACAGAACCCTGCGGAACACTACAATTCACAAGATATTGACTAGAGGTTACACTATCAATTACAACCTTTATTGACCTCCTCTTTAAAAAAGAATCAAACCAATTCAAACAAGCTCCTTTAACCCCTAAAAGCTTTAATCTATTTAATAAAATACTAAAATCCACCGTATCAAATGCCTTTTTAAAATCTATAAAAACAGTGAGAGGTATTTTTCCACTATCAAGACACTGATTCACAAAATCACATAGGTGTAACACCGCACTTGTAGTTGAGTGACTTCTGCGGAAGCCAAACTGAGTATCACTAAGGATACCATGATGTGTCAAATACTGGTAGAGTCGTCGATGAACAACTTTTTCAAGTACTTTTGAGAAAAGGGGAAGGATGGAGATTGGCCTCCAGTTTCCAATATCAGATCTCGAGTCACCTTTGTGGAGGGAAAAACCGTGGCTGTTTTGAGACCTTCAGGAAAGATTCCAGTTTCTAGCAACAAATTTATTATATGAACAATACAAGGCAGAAGGTAAACCAAAACTGACTTAAAAGCTCGAGGTTCAATCCATCAATCCCCGCTGAATTGGAGCTCATGTTTCCAACAATTTTAAGTAGCTCATCATAGGTACATCTCTCAAACTCAAAGGCTAATCTGTCCCGTCTATCATCTTGAAACTCATACTTGCGGAAGGATTCAGGACTCTGGTTATTTTCCTGTTGCACTGTTTGACCAGTTTTAGAGAAAAAATCTGTAAAATGTTCCGCCACTAGCAGAGGATCATGGAGTGTAGTCCCATCTGCCTCTATTGAGAGAGGCTCGCAACTGCTCTTCTTTGATATCATCTCCCTGATGACCTTCCAGGCTTCTTTTGAGTTACCTTTGGTCTCAGTAAATTTCTTTCCAAAATAATCCCTCTTTGATCTTCTTCTAAGAGAGTTTACCTTGTTACGGGCTATCCTGAATTCTTCGAAATCTTCACCTTTTTCTGTTCTAAGGTACTGTTCATAAAGATGATTCCCGTTTTCTATTTCATGAACAATTTCAACTCTTATCCAGGGTTTCCGGGGTACCATCCTTCCTATCTTTAACGATTTTTAGAGGATATGTTTGTTTGTAAATGGGTTGTATAATCGAGCAGAATGTGTCGTACACATCATTTACATCACCCGTTATTTCAAGAACAGGATCCCAGCTAAGTGTACTCAGTTCCTCTGCAAATTTATCTAAATTAGCCTTTTTCAATTGCCTCACTTTCCTTTTCTTTGCTTTTAGTTTTTTGCACACAAGTAATCCTCGCGATAACTGGGAGATGGTCACATCCGGGATAAATACCCACATCAGCATAACTGGTAAATAGGAACTTAGCTGACAAAAATGTTATCTATCAAAGTAGCTGAATGAGTAGAAATCCTTGTAGACACGCATGCTAAAGGGTAAAGATCATTAGCAACCATGTAATTAAAAAAAAATCTAAATTATCACCGTTCAAATCTAGCAAGTTAAAGTTAAAATCTCCCATGAATATAAAATCTAAACCACTACGGGACATGCCAGACATTAACAGATCAAAACCTTCAATAAATTCATCCAAGCGAGTGCTAGGCGGCTTATAGACCAGACAAATAATTATTTTATTCTTTTCAATTTCTAATTCAACACAAAAATTCTCGATTTTTCCCTCAACCCAAACAATCAAATCATCTCTTAGAGAATAATTCAAATTCATCTTTGCCAAAAATCCTAGGCCCCCACGATTAAGAGACTTTCTACTTCTTACCTCCAACGAATAACCTGGAAAAACAAATGACGAAAGAGGCTGGTCGGAACTAATAAATGTTTCGCAAACAGCAATTAAATCAATATTCTGTGAAGAATCTTAAATAAATTACAGAACATCAAGATACCCAGTAGTCAAGTGGCAATTCCACGATCATAAACAAAGAGAGTGATCATAAACACGATCATAAACGAAATGCACTACAGACAAATAACCGAATATCTATCAGAACGTATCAAACAGTTCGTGGTAATGAACTGTAAGTAAGGAGCGACCCGGCTCAATGGTAACCGAAACTCTAAAAAACGGATTGAAAATATAAATTTTTTTACTTTTATAACTTTAATAAATCAAATAATATTAACATTTTGATTACTAAATATCAGTATATGTATATAATAAACTCACAATGCACATTCATTTGTATTTCTTTCAGTAAAGTGCAAATTATGTTCAAGCCGTGGGAAGGCATAGGGGTTTTGAGCCCAACTCATGTTAATTTCTGCTCAGTTTTGAGTTTCACTTATTTTTCGATGCTGATTTGTGGTAGTTTCACGCTTGGTAGATTATTTGATTTTATTTTTGCTCATTTGGTTTAATGGGGCTCTTTACTTTTCTTTGAAAAACTTACTTTGTGGAAAAACTTTTTTAATTAATTTCAGTTCGTTTTATATTGACATAGTCTTTTTAGGGAAAAAGAAAATAATTCTTTAAGTCTTTTCATTTTTTAAAGACTTTATAGTTTGGCCTGCTATTTGTATGCTGAGAAAAATTTTTCAGCAATTTTTAACAACATACACCCTTTTAAAAATCTGGACACAAAAAGTAGTGTTTAATTTAGTTTCATACCCTTCTAGTTGACCTGAAATAGAAAACTTCATACCATTCGCGAAAAAATCTGTTTACTTTCTTTGATATCTTGGATACACTTATGCTATTTTTATTTGGTTAAATTTTAAGAGCAGAAGTAGCCCCGAAAGTTTGAACATAATACCCTCAGTCATTCTTGGGATACTGCTGAGATGCCTTATTGGGAATTAGCATTGCACAGTGCATTGTGATTTACTCTTAAGGCAGCATTCAGTTTTTAAACATAATGGGCAAATGGGAGGGGGATTAGTTGCCCTCCAATCACTTTCGATTATCAAAAAGGGCAGTAGTCCTTTCTATTTTCAATCGAATGAGCTCTTTTCGAAGTTCCTAAGACAACTCCTTCGATACGAAGTGCCCAGGTCTAAAAAAGAAAAATATATATATATATACATTGTACCCACATCGATCTTTACTATAAAAACGTCAAGCCTTCCAATCACCTTTCATAGGCAGCGCAGTCGCGCTGCCTAAGTAAAGAACGATGTTGGCTTGAGAACAATGTATTATTATTATTATTTTTTTTTTTTTTCCGTACCATTGTTGTCGTAGAAACTTCGAAAAGGGCTCATTCGATTGGAAATTCGAGTGGCTAGTGCCCTTTTTAATAGTCGAAAGTGATTACAGGGCAACTAGCCCCCTCCTCCCCCCCCCTACGCCCATCATTCCCCCAAACACATCCAGTCAAAATTTTGAGATAGCCATTTTGTTCAGCGTAGTTGATTTCCAGGTAGAAAATGTGTTTTTGAGAAAGAAACTCCCCTACAACCCTCAGGTAAAGGGTTTTAAGTTATGCCCTGGGGGCATATAAGAACGATGTTGGCACAATGTATTATTTATTAGTTTTTTCTTTTAGAACCGGGCACTTCGTATCGAAGAAGGTGTCGTAGAAACTTCGAAAAGGGCTCATTCAATTGGAAATTAGAGTGGCTTGTGCCCTTTTTAATAGTCGAAAGTGATTGGAAGGCAACTAACACCCCTTCCACGCCCACCATTTCCCAAACACATCCAATAAAATTTTGAGATAGCCATTTTGTTCAGCCCAGTTGATTTCCAGATAGAAATTATGTTTTTGAGGAGGACACTTCCCCACAGCCCTCAGGGCAAGGGTTGTAAGTTATGCCCTAGGGGCATTTAAGATTTTTATAGAAGGCGTTTTCGTAGAAACTTCAAAAAAGGCTCATTCGGTTGGAAATCCAAAGGGATAGTGCCCTTTTTAATAGTCGAAGGTGATTGGAGGGCAACTTACCCCCCTCTCACGCCCAATTTTTCCCCAGACACATCCAATCAAAATTTTGAGATAGCCATTTTATTCAACGTAGTTTTAAGTTCTGGAAATTAGGTCTTTGAGGATGACAACCCCCCAACAGCCCTCAGGGCGAGGGTTTTAAGTTATGCCCTGGGGGTATATAAGGTTTTTATAGAACGTGTTGTCGTAGAAACTTCATAAAGGGCTCATTCGATTGGAAATTGAAATGTCTAGTGCCCTTTTTAATAGTCGAAAGTGATTGGAAGGCAACTATCACCCCTTCTACGCCCACCATTTCCCAAACACATCCGATAAAATTTTGAGATAGCCATTTTGTTCCACGCAGTTCAAAGTTCAGGAAATTATACCTTTGAGCAGGACACACCCCCCCCAGTCTTCAGGCAAGAGTTATAAGTTATGCCCTGGGGCATATATAGTTTTTATTGAAGTCTTTGTCGTAGAAACTTGGAAAAGGGCTCATTCGATTGGAAATTCAAAGGGCTAGTGCCCTTTTTAATAGTCGAAAATGATTTGTGGGCAACTAAACCTCCTCTGACACCCACCTTTCCCCCAAACACATCCAATCAAAATTTTTATATAGCCATTTTATTCAACGTAGTTGAAAGTTTTGGACATTAGGTCTTTAAGGATGACACCCCCCCCCACAGCCTTCAGGGGTTGTAAGTTATGCCTTGGTGACATATAAGGTTTTTATTGAAAGCATTGTCGTAGAAACTTCAAAAGGGCTCATTCAATTGGAAATTGAAAGGGCTAGTGCCTTTTTTAATAGTTGAAAGTGATTGGAGAGCGACTAACGCCCCCTCTATGCCCACCATTTCCACAAACACATCCAATCAAACTTCTGAGATATTCATTTTGTTCAACGTAGTTGAAAGTTCTGGAAATTATGATTTTGAAGATGACAAACCTCCCAAACCCCTCAGGGCAAGGGTTGTAAGTTATGCCCTTGGGGCATATCAGTTTTTATAGAAAACATTTTCGTTGAGACTTCAAAAAGGACTCATTCGATTGGAAATGAAAAGGGCTAATGCTCTTTTTAATAGTCGAAAGTGATTGGAGGGCAACTAGCCCCCTTATCAAGCTCACCATTTTCACAAACACATCCAAACAAAATTTTGAGATATCCATTTTGTTCAACGTAGATGAAAGCTCTGGAAATTAGTTCTTTGAGGATGACACTCCCCCCAGAGCCCTCAGGGCTAAGGTTATAAGTTATGCCCTGGAGGCATATAAGGTTTTTTATAGAAAAAAGTTGTCGTAGAAATTTCAAAAAAGGCTCATTCAATTGGAAATTGAAAGGGCTAGTGCTCTTTTAATAGGCTATTCGAAACTGATTGGAGGGCAACTAACCTCCCTCTCACGACTACCATTTCCCCAAACACATCCAATAAAAATTTTGGAATAGCCATTTGTTTCAACGCAGTTGAAAGTTCTGGATATTATGTCTTTGAGGATGATCACCCCCCCCCCCCACGCCCCTTAGGGCAAGGGCTGTAAGTTATGCCCTAGGGGCGTATAAGGTTTTTATAGAGCGTTGTAATAGAAACTTTGAAGGGCTAATGCCCTTTTTAATAGTCAAAAGTGATTGGAGGAAAACTAACACCCCTCCCACGCCCACCATTTCCCCGAAAATATCCAATAAAAATTTTGAGATAGCCATTTTGTTCAACGTAGTTGAAAAGTCCGGAAATTATGTCTTTGAGGATGACATTCCCCCCTCCCCCAGCCCTCAGCGCAATGGTTGTATGCTATGCCCTGGGGGCATATAAGGTTTTTGTAGAAAGTGTTGTCGTACAAACTTCAAATAGGGCTCATTCGATTGGAAATTGAAAGCGATAGTCCCCTATTTAATAGTCGAAAGTGATTGGAGGGCAACTAACGCCCCTCTCATGCCTTCCATTTTCCCAAATACATCCAATCAAAATTTTGAGATAGACATTTTGTTCAACGTAGTTGAATGTTCTGGAAATTAGGTCTTTGCCAGCGTTTTCGTAGAAACATCAAAAAGGACTCATTCAATTAGGAATTGAGAGGGCTAGTGCCCTTATTAATAGTCAAAAGAGATCGGAGGGCGAATGCCCCCCCCCATACCCATCATATCCCCTAACACTTCCGATCAACATTTTGATATAGCAATTTTGTTGATCGTAGTTGAAGGGTCCTACTACGATACGAATAGTACGGAAAAAAAATAATACGCAAATTATTTTTTTGAGTATGACAACCCCCAGCAGCTCTCAGGGCTAAGGTTGTAAGTTATGCCCCGGGAGCATATAATGTCATATGGAAAGCGTTGTCGTAAAAACTTCAAAAGGGGCTCTTTTGATCGGAAATTGAGAGGGTTATTGCCCTTTTTAATAGTCGAAAGTAATCAGAGGGAGAATAGCCCCCCCCCCCCAACGCCCATCATTTCCCCAAACATTTCCGATCAACATTTTGATATGGCCATTTTGTTCAACGTAGTTGAAAGGTCTGGAAATTATGGTTTTGAGGATGACAACCCTCCCCCATAGCCCTCATGAAAAGGGTCATAAGTTATGCCCTTGGGGCCTATAACGTTTTTATAGAAAGTTTTGTCGCAAAAACTTCAAAAAGGAAGTTGAAACTTCATTCGATTGGAAATTGACAGGACTAGTGCCTTTTTTATTGGTCGATAGTGATCAGAGGCCAAATGTCCCCTTCCACGCCTATCATTTCCCCAAACACTTCCAATCAAAATTTTGATATAGCCATTTTGTTAATCCTATCAGAAAGGTCTGAAAATGATGTGTTTGAGGATAACAAATCCCCCAGCCCTCAGGGCAAGGGTTGTAAGCTGTGCCCCGGGGACACATAGGGTATTTATAGAAAGTGTGGTCACATAAACTTTAAAGGGGGCTCATTGGATTGGTAATCAGACGCTCTAGTGCTCTTTTTAAGAGTCAAAGGGACCAGAGGGCAGCTACCCTCTCACCCCTAAACACACGTCACATTGTCCCGAAATGCATCTAATAGAAATTTTGAGATAGCCATTCTATTCAAAATAGTCTAAATACCATATAACAAGGCTTTTGGGGTTGAAACAAACCCCAGAGTTTAGGGGCATGGGTTGTAAGTTATGCCCAGGGGGTATTAAAGGTCTTTATGGAAGAAATGGTTGTTTAACTTCAAAAGACGCTCAGTCTGTCTTCCTGAAAAAGACTATGTCAATATAAAACGAACAGAAATTAATAAAAAAAAGCCAGAATATAATTTGTACTTAACTGAAAAATAATTCTTTTAAATATTTTCAATTATAACTTTAAGAAAACAAAAATTAATTATTTTAAGGAATAAATGTCAGCATATGTATATCAAACTAACAATGCACGTTTTTTTCAGTAAGTTCGTTTGAATTTTTTTCAGTAGCCTAAAGTGCAAATTATATTCTGGCTTTTAGAAAGCATAGGGTTTAGAACCCTACTCAGATTGATTTCTGCTCGTTTTGAGTGTGACTTATTTTAATTTCTGTTTGTTTTGGGTTTCATTTATTTATTGATACTGATTTGTGGTAGTTGTATGCTTGGTAGATTATTTGATTCTATTTTTGTTCATTTTTGGTTTAATACGAGTTCTTTACTTTTTTTTTAAAAACTTATTTTGTGCAAAAAGTTTTTTTGATTAATGACTTTCAGTTTCCAATAAAATGAGTTGTTTTTGAGTTTTTGCCGTTTTGAGTCATTAGCCTTTCAATTTCCAATCGAATGAGCCGTTTTTGAGTTTCTACGACAACGCTTTCTATAAGCACATTATATACCACAGGGCATAAATTACTACTCTTGCCCTGATGGCTCTAAGGGGGTTGTCATCCTCAAAGACCTGATTTCCAGAACTTTCAACTACGTTAAACAAAATGGGTATCTCAAAATTTTGATTGGATATGTATGGGGAAATAGTGGGCGTCAGAGGGGCGTTAGTTGCTCTCCAATCACTTTTACCTATTAAAAAAGGCACTAGCCCTTTCAGTTTCCAATTGAATGAACCCTTTTGAAGGTTATACGACAACGCTTTCAATAAAAACCTTATATGCCCCCAGGGCATACCTTACAACCCTTGCCCTGAGGGGTTGGGGGAGGGGGCTGTCATCCTCAAAGACCTAATTTCCAGAACTTTCAACTACGTTGAAGAAAATTACTCTCTCAAAATGTTGATGGGATGTGTTTGGGGACATGGTGGGCGCGAGAGAGGGGTTAGTTGCCCTCGAATCACTTCTAACTATTAAAAAGGGCACTAGACCTTTCAAATTCCAATTGAATGAGCCCTTTTTGAAGTTTCTACAACAACGTTTTCTATAAAAATCTTATATGCCCCAGGGCATAACTTACAACCCTTTACATGAGGGCTCTGAGGGGGTTTTCATCTTCAAAGACATAATTTCCGGACCTTTCAACTACGTTGAACAAAATGGCTATCTCCAAATTTTTACTGGATGTGTTTGGGGAAATGGTGGGCGTGAGAGGGGGTTACTTGTCGTCCAATCACTTTCGACTATTAAAAAGGGAATTAGCCGTTTCAATTTCCAATCGAATGATTCCTTTTTGAAGTTTCTACGACAACACTTTCTATAAAAAAAACCTTATATGCCCCCAGGGCATAACTTACGACCCTTGCCCTGAGGGCCGTGGGGGGAGTGTCATCTTCAAAAAAATAATTTCCAGACTTTTGACCTACGAATAAAATGGCTATCTCAAAAATTTGATTGGATGTGTTTGGGGAAATGGTGGGTGTGAGAGGGTTTTTTTTTATCCTCCAATCACTTTTGACTATTAAAAAGGGCACAAGCCCTTCTAATTTCCAATCGAATGAGCCTTTTTTGAAGTTTCTACAACATCACTATCTATAAAAACCTTATATGCCCCAGGGCATAACTTACAACCCTTGCCCCGAGGCTTCTGAGGGGGTTATCATCCTTAAAGACCTAATTTCTAAGACTTTTAACTACATTGAACAAAATGTTTATTAAAAATTTTGATTGGATGTGTTTTGGGAAAAGGTGGGTGTGAGAGGGGGGTTAGTGCCCACAAATTACTTTCGACTGTTAAAAAGGGCACTAGCCCTTTGAATTTCCAATCGAATGAGCCCTTTTTCAAGTCTCTACGACAAAGCTTTCAATAAAACCTTATATGCTCCCAGGGCATAACTTACAACCCTTATCCTGAGGGCTGTGGGGGGAGTGTCATCCTCTTAGATATAGTTTTCAGACCTTTAAACTACTTTGAACAAAATGGCTATCTCAAAATTTTGATTGGATGTGTTTGGGGAAAAGGTGGGCGTGAGAGGGGTATTAGTTGCCCTCCAATCACTTTCGACTATTAAAAAGGGCACTAGCCATTACAATTTCCAATCAAATGAGCCCTTTTTGAAGTTTCTACGACAAAACTCTATAAAAAACCTTATATGCCCCCAGGGCATAACTTACAACCTGAGGGCTGGGGGAGGGGGTTGTCATCCTCAAAGACCTAATTTCCAGAACTTTCAACTACGTTGAACAAAATTGCTATCTCAAAATTTTGATTGGATGTGTTTGGGGAAAAGGTGGGCGTGAGAGGGGTATTAGTTGCCCTCCAATCACTTTCGACTATTAAAAAGGGCACTAGCCCTTTGAATTTCCAATCGAACGAGTCTTTTTTGAAGTATCTACGACAACTCTTTCTATAAAAACCTTATTTGCCCCCAGGGCATAACTTACAACCCTTGCCCTGAGGGCTGTGGGGGAGTGTCCTCCTCAAAATCATAATTTCTGTCTGGAAATCAACTACGTTGAACAAAATTGCTATCTCAAAATTTTGATTGGATGTTTTTGGGGAAATGGTGAGCGTGGGAGGGGTGTTAGTTGCCTTCCAATCACTTTCGACTATTAAAAAGGACACACGCCACTCCAATTTCCAATTGAATGAGCCCTTTTTGAAGTTTCTAAGACAACTCCTACGATACGAAGACCAAGAAACAAAAAAAAAAAAGTAATAATACATTGTGTTAAATCGCTTCCAATCACTTTCGACTATTAAAAAGGACACACGCCACTCAAATTTCCAATTGAATGAGCCCTTTTTGAAGTTTCTAAGATAACTCCTTCGATACGAAGACAAGAAACCAAAAAAAAAAACAAAAAAACAAAAAAAAAATACATTGTGCCAAAATCGTTGTTTACTTAGGCAGCGTTATTGTGCTGCCTTTGATATGGTTGTGTAAGTCCATTTAACTAATTCAATCAATCAGACTTTATTCATACTCTCTTTGATACTTTAAGTTTGCGATTTATGTTTTAGGGAATAATCTATTTTTTGTGAATTTTTAATTTAAATAGTTTTATATAAATTAAAAGTGACGTCAATTCACAGTAATTAGGAGAATGGACAAAAATGTATTTCTAAAAATCTAGGGGATGGGCCAATTTTTCTTTTCAATATTTTTTACTCTGAAAATAGCGCACAATAGTCATTTTCGATGAAAACACCAAAAAATAGTATGGTTAAAATATCAGCGGGGGGGGGGGATATATACACTAAATATTGAAATATTTATTAAATTTTTTTTTTGTATATGACAGCCACACTGCGATCTACATATTTCTGGTTGATTAAGATTTAATCATTTTGATCCATTCCCGAAATAGTAACTAAACGATTATGATTCGGAAAAAAAAGTCGCATGTCTCATAGCCGCTATTGGGGGGGGGGAGGGGGGCCGGGAAGGTTCACATGTCCAAGGATTCCAGTTTGGGCCCTCCAGTCAAACACCAGTATCTTGCATAAATTTGATTTTTTTAGCAAATCCACTTTTTTTTATTCTTTTTGTTCTTTTGTGGGTTGTTACGGAGACGCTCTCGCATAATCTCATAACCAGAATCGGTTTCTGGCCCTGTAGTGAAATTTTTACTAAATTTATTTGATTTTGGACGTCTTCATTGCAATAGTAGCCTCGTATTTCTAATCAACCGGCTCAAATTTGTTACGATTTTAAGTGAAATTTAAACGCTATTCACGCCCTCTAACCATATAGATTGAAAAGCCCGTGTAATTTATTTAAGGTTTATTACCGCAATGAATTTGTAGTCAACGGTCTCAAAAATCCTAAATTACTGACTTCTGTGAAAATTATGCACGTGTATGAAATTTTACTCTATTTCTTTGATTTAGGACAGTTGTTGTGTCATTTAGGGTTACTCCCAAAATGATCCGTGGAATATCACCATAAAAAGTGGTGTCACCTCTCCACATCTCTGAAGTTAGGCGTAGGGTTGGAAGGTGTTCCAGCATAAGGATCTTTTAGGCCCTTTAACTGTATTCCTAAGTCGCTCCTGAACCCCTGCAGCCCCTGTATTCCGAATTCGTCCTAGCCAAGTGGATGTCGCGCTGAATTTAGAGTCCTTTGTCCGAAAGGTGAGGGTTCGATTCCGTGTGTGGCCAGTTATATGGTTTGGGATGGGGGTCAGTGGCGTGACTCTGTAAACTGAGCCAGAGTCGATCCATACTCTAAACGGAGATCAGCGCCCCCGGTTTGAACTTTAAGAGTATAGTGCCGTATCCTTTAATTTTCTACCTTTTTTTTACCCTGAATGATCACGAGTCAAAAAGATGCAATATTTATGTCCTTACAAAGTTAAGAGCCCCATAGGCCACTTTAGGTGCAACATATTCACAAATAGCCTCTATGAAATATGTGGTTTGTTTTGACCGGGATCATGTCTAAATGGATTCTAGACCGAGTTTCTGTACTGACGACCGAATAAGGTCGAAGGGGGAATGTTCGTTCCCTTGGCCCAAAGAGTTTAGAGACAGAGCGCACGTACTGTTTTTAAAAGGGAGTCGTTGATCTACTTGACACGAAGGAGTCGGAAACAGAGCGCATCCACTGTTTATAAAAGACAGTCGTAAAAGAGTATATGCATTATAGGGGAGGGAGAAGATTTAGACCAAGCGTTCGCAAAGCTGGTCGAAGGAGTTTGTTGCACCTTGCTGACCAAAGGTGGTCTTACACGGATTATGTGCACTGTTGATCAGCACGGAGCTTACGTACTTAAGCACGGAGATTACGTACAGTTTACCAAAAAGGACAGAAGACTGAGCATAAGTATTGTTTATCAAAGATGTTTGGAAACTGAAAATACATACTGTTGACAGAAGGGTGTTCTTTCAAAGTCTCTGTAGCGTATAACCCTTCGTGAGGATTGAATAATTTTTTTTTATATAAATATTTGTACGGTTTACTGACCAAAAAAAGAAGTCGATTTTAAGCTCTAGTCCACAAACCTCAAACCTGAGACAGAGTCTCGTGTTCTAACCATCTGATCTTGCCGAGCTTACTTTGTGGGTTTTTACACCGGTGTTGCATTTATGTATTAAGATAAAGATTATGTGGCCCGAGATTGATTATGTGGCCCGATATAATCAATTATAATACAGGATCAAGCCTAAAAATAAAAATATATAGGATGCATATCATTTAAATCAAGGAATACTGCAGTTTTTACTGTGATAAGTAAAATTTTGAGGTTCACTTACTTGTTTGAAGCCTTGCAGAGCCGCAATGATTGGACTAAATGTATAATATGTCTAGCTGAAAGACTACCTGACTTAATTTTGCTCATTATTCAACTTTCCTGCGTAACTCTTACGGATGGTTTCTTATTTGAATCTTCGAAAACCTGCAGTAAAACAATTGCTCCTCTGAAATAGTAAAAGCGTTATTTTTACATTTCTTTTAAATTATCACTGTTTCAGCAGTAGCTACAATCTAGCAAAGAGCGAAGTGAATCGCATGGTTACCAGAAATTTGAAAATGCGATTTGAAATAAAATTGTCAAGCGAAAGAAGAATTTTAGAATAAAAGACGCCCTTTGGTTTTGGGTCTAATGATGTAATCGTTGAAATCTACCAAAGACTGTCGACTGTTTGTTTGATTAAATTGGACTGTGGAACACTACTACTGAAAGATGGAAAAAATTGATGTTTTTTTTTGGAAAAAAGATGGAAATAAAGATTGGAAAAGATGGAAAAAATTAGATTTAACTAATCAGGCTTCGCTTTTAGCTTTTACAATTTTTTTCTTCAGGTTTTTTTTTTGAATCTTTTCTTCTATAAGAAAAGCTTGACAAGGTAGAACTGTGTTTTAAAAGTTCTTCTGCTTTTTCTCTTTATGCTGAGGAAGCTGAAGATGATAAAGCTATTGATATCTGAAATATGATAACCTGATATCCCTCATCCCTCAAGGGCGAAAACCCTACTCCTATTTGTGGTAATTTTTGTTTGTTTTAGGTCAAACTTAACTATTGATTATTAATTCTGTTTTGGTTTTGAAAATCTATTATTAATTAATATATTTTTACTTGTAATCAAACAATTTGAGAACTATAAAAAGCCACTAAAGAGCCTATCATTGGTTTTAAAAAAAGCTGATTTTTTTTTAATTTTAGATTTTTTTTTTTAATTTAAAAATGTTTCATTGAAAAAAAAAAATTAGATGGTAAAATAACACAAATGTTTTCAAAGCTATTATAAATATTCAAAAATTCCAAAGTTGACCTTCAATGACAAGAGGGTGATTTGATTCCTCTCACTGTTGTCAAGTCTATCTTATTTTGAAAAGCAAATATACCTAAATGAGCTCCTTTTCTTGAAGTATTGTTATGCTAAACGTTTGTATGAAGAGCAATGTTTAAGCGATGGTCGTCCTTTCATGATAATTCAGGAATATCGTCGTTAAACTGGAATATCAATATACACCTGGATTATCCAGGTCCTGGAATTAAAAGACCTGCTACAAGAGATGTTAATAACAGTGACTTTTAATAGTTCTACATATAAAGAAAGAAAAGTAAGAGGTCTAAATAGTTTTAACTGAAAAGCCACTACTTTCTAACAGAAGGAGAAGATATATTTTTCTTTTTTTTGTTTAGAAATTTTTTTTCCATCCATTTGTTCACTTTTGTTCTTTTTTAAGTTAATTGGTAATTCTTTTTGTTTATCTTCAACTTACTTTTCAGTAGAAGCAGCTTTAAAATGCGACAGAAGCAACAATTTTTTGGACGGATAAGATTTTTTTCTACCTATTTTGTCCCATCTTAAATTTCGAACACCTAACTCGAACACCTAAATCGAAATCGTAAACCTAAAATTTTGTCCCATCTCTGTACACCTTATATATACTGAATCCATTTATGCAATTTTCAGTATTTTTGTAATTTTTCACAAAAAAATTTCGTGATTAAGTAATTTTCGTCACCATTGGTTCAAGATATCTGGCTCATGATTGAGTATTTTTGTCCTGTTTTGGATAGGGTACTAAAAACTAAGAGCCCAGATGGTTGGGCAATTAGCCCATAAGGGCGTCTTTTGACCATATTTACGAGTAGTTTCAGTCTTTTAAAAATGACAAATGTCAACAATTCTGTCGTGTCATTATTAGTGTTATTCGTACTAGTGATGATATTGGGTGCCGTTTTTGCTGGCGCTGGGAATCTTGATATAAAAAAGTAAAAATGTGGTGAATCGTCCTGACCTTCGAAAGGCTGGAGTTGATTTGTGACGATCAGTGGCGGTTCTGGCCTCCCTTGCGCCCAGGACAAAATCTTGATTAGCCCTCTCCCCCGTTTCCTACAAATTTTCAGGCCAAATTTTTGTCAAAAGTTTTATTTATTAACAAAACTTGAATACCATACATCACACAAAAAATTGATTAAATTCGGTCTACTTACATTTATTTTCAAGAAATGGTAATGAAGATAATGGAGAAATGAAAATTTCGGGTTCAATTTGCTTACACTCACTGCCAACATGTGCCTTCTACTTTATTTTAATAAAAATAGAATTAAAAAAAAAATACAACATGATTTTGACCGTTAGATTATTTTTTGCTATTTTGCGCCTCTAAAATTTTTGCGCTCAGGGCAAGGCCCCCCCCTAAAATCATCTCTGATAACGTTCTTCTCCAATTGAATCTGTTTCTTTTATTTCAGCTTCGATTGTTATTGAAAGCTGTATTTCTGCTGCTAGATCAGTGCCAAGAGTTTCTTCGTGGTCATCCGCAGGTACCGTTCAAGGAAGCGAAAAGCCCTTCATTTGATGTAACCTCTGCGCTGAATTTTTTGAAGAAGATTATTTTCGGAGAAATTGTTTAGACTTACTGTCTTTTCGAAAAAAAAACTAAGTACACTAATTTATTATCTAATTTTATCCTTTTTTAATAATTAAATGAAATTCCTCACATGCGTCTTATTTATTTCTATACTAGCACTTCTTCGTTACTATAGAATTGCATGTCTCTCATTTTTATTGGGCATTTTCCCTTTGGCATTTTGATAAAACAGTTTTACCCTATCTAGTTGGACTTTTTTTAATAGTCTCAGTGTTTCCTTTTTCAGGGTCCCTGGCACCCTCTACTTTTCCTCTATGCAGGTATGAAAGTTATCTTGATAAAAAAAAAGGTTGAGGCAGCAGTCCATGAAAGAAATTGAAATGCAACCCGCGTACGTAATCGTGGTTGCAGTGGTAGCTGGCAGCCTAGCAATGAATGAACCATTGCCCATAGTAACTCAAAGCTTATTATTTTGAAAACAAAATAATTAGCTTCTGAAAAAGCTTCCGATTTGGTTCCTGAGTTGAGGCAGCGAGAGTCAACTTCCACACCCTCGGTAGTACTGATTAAAACCATTTAAAGACTTCCGGGCGAATTTTTTTTTTAATAAACTTCATCATCACAAAACGTGACTGATTATGTCGAATATCCATTTTGAAAAATTTCAGAATGTCTAAATAATAGAAATTTTAAATTCATAAAAACTATTGACTGTGCATTGATTACGGCATGCACTTGATTACCCAAAAGACCATTCTAGCCTGGGTTATAGTTTATGAGGTACATATTACTCTTCGAACTGTATGTTGCGTATCAACAATATTTACATAAACGGTGAAATATGATTAATACAATTAGAACGTAATAAACTTTTTGAACATAATATGACTTTGTTTGTGACTTTAGTAAGAGAAATATCACTTAATATTTAGGAATAAAGTCAATTACCATCTAAAAATTGCTATAGTGGACTGATCTGAAAACACATATACCTACTGAGGGGACTCCCCCACTTTAGAAAATAATTCTATTTCCACTAAAAAGAAATAAACCTTAAAATTTAGATTACTTTTCTCAAAGCAAAGGAGAGATAACCTGCAAAAATGTAGTGAAACAAAACGTCTCGTCCTTGTACTGGCTTGAAAATTCATACAAAAAAAAAAATCATGTCTTGCAGGCTATTTTGCTTCCCTTTCTAACATAAATTAAAAAAAGTTTTCCAACTGAAAGTAAAGAGAAATATATAAACTTTACCCTATAGTCTTAAAGTTCTTTAAAAATAATTCTCATTCAGATTCAATGGCTCTTGTGTTTGAGCAGCCTTTCTTAAAGAATTGTAACAAAAAGGCACACCCTAACGTATAGATCGAGGGATGAACAATGGACAGCCCCCATCATATACAGAATAATTTCTGTTCGTTCGAAGTTTTAATGTTGCTCCTTACTTTCAGTTGGAAAAGCTTTTTAATTAAGTTTGATTTCTGACGTTACAAATCATGCCAGTAGGTCCCCCCTCCAGTTAAAGTTTACCTGGAAATCCCCCTGGAAAACTTCTTCCTCACATAAAACACTTCCCGATGACCCCCCCCCCCCCAGAAAAATCAATCCAAAATATGTCCGTATATTTCTCAATAACAAACACAATGTATAAACAGTGGGTAAACTGCAAAACTCATAGCCCTTTCTAATGGGGCTGTTGGAGGTCATTTCAAACCAAGATGCATAGTTAGTGCACCTTTCAACTGTGCCAATTGAATCTCCAAATTTTAATCAGATGTCAATAGGGGGATGGGTGTGGAAGGAGTGCTAGTGGTCCTCCAATCTTTTTGGGCACTTAAAAAGGGCACTAGAACTTTGAATTCCCGTCCGAAGGATTCTTCTCCTGATCTTCTAGGAACACTGGCTCAGGGCAAATGAAAAAAAAAGATAATAATAAACACACATCTTTGATCTGTCTTCAGACAAAATTCCACATTTTTGAAGAGAGGAGCTTGAAATTTCTACAGCAGGATTTTCTGATACGTCGAATTCTTATAGTGTTTAATTTCCTATGGATTGGTTAATTTTCTGGGGTGTTCTACCCCTTTTCCGAAAATCATGCAAATATTTTCAGACTCGTAGCTATCGATGAGACTTAATGAATTTATATATTTGAAATCAGCATAAAAAGTCAATTGTTTTATGTGTTAATTTTATCAAAATTCCGTTTTATAGTTTTCGTTTCTATTGAGCTGAGTCAAATTGACTTAAAAATATGTCACAAAAATTACCCAATTGAATCAAAACACACTTTTTGACGAGAAAGTATAGGACCGGAAACTGTCTTTTCCTGTTTGTTATACCAAAAGGGTGATCATTTTTCAGAATCATAGATTATTAGTTGATCGTTTATTGGGTTTTATTTTAAAGTCAGGCAAAGTCAAATACTATATATAATGCAACATGAGTTTCTGGAGACAATTTATTGGCTGTTTCACAGTAGAGAAAATCTGCGCAAGTGGACTTTAACTCATTTAGTATTACAGCACAGATTTAACAAGTAGAAAGGTTCATTAAGAACAAATAAACGTTCGAGAAGAAATACCTTTAGAAGGCCAATTTCACCACTACATCTGATGAATCCATTTTGCTTGTCCCAGCTTTACATACAGCAGTTGACTGGTAGATGGTATTGCAATCTTAAAGAAAGGAGCAAATTAATTTACATAAAAGTTGTGGTAGGAATATGCTGGCCTTCCCAAGGCCAGAACAAAATTTGCACTTTACTGAAAAAACAGAAATGAATATGCATTGTCAGTTTAATATACATATACTGATATTTAGTAATCAAAATGTTAAAATTATTTGATTTATTAAAGTTATAAAAGTAAAACCATTTATTTTTTTTCAGTAAAGTGCAAATTTTGTTCTGGCCTTGGGAAGGCATATGGGTTTTGCGCCCAACTTATGTTAATTTCTGCTCGTTTTGAGTTTCACTCGGTTATTTATTGTAATTTCTATTCGTTTTTGGTTTCATTTATTTGTCGATGCTGATTTGTGGTAGTTTTGAGCTTGGTAGATTATTTGATTTTATTTTTGCTCATTTTTTGTTTAATGGAGTTCTTCACATTTCTTTGAAAAACTTATTTTGTGGAAAAAGTTTTTTTTAATTAATTTCTTGAGAAGACAGAACAATCAATGTTTATCATAAGTATCCCTCTTTACATTTATTATTGAATCTAGGTTCTGTTGTACACCGAGGAGCAAGGTGGGTTACTATTTAATCAACCTTGCATAGGTAAAACTGACAAATTTCACTTTTAACATTATAGAAGATTTTAGGTCCAAACCGTTTAACTAACTCTTAAGTTCACATAGTAAGAGTCATGGGCGTAGGGAGGGGTGGGGCAGTTGCCCCCCCTAAACCTTCAAATTTACATTAGATATGGCTGAAAAAGCAGATGGTTTGGAAAAAGCAGTTGATAAAACTCCATCACACTATCGACTGGCCCCCCTAGACAATATCTGCCCCCCCCCCCTTAGACAATATGCTGCATACGCCCATGGTAAGAGTGACTATTTTCTAAAAATAATGATGATTGCAAAAGGATCTGAGTAAAGGTTGTACGGACATGGTCAAATTGGCCTATGAACGGACTAGTTTTAATTTTTTTGAAGCAACAAGTTATTTGTGGTCTCTCTAAATCTGAACAATTTTTAATGACACTGGCTGTTCGGTCCTTAGATGCGTTGTTTTTGTCTAAGTAATCCATACCTACATAACTTAAAACAAGTCTCGTATTAATGTGACTCCCTTACAACTACGAACATAAACCTAAAGTATTTGCATGTGTCGAACAGAAATGAATCATTACTTATTAAAAAAATAGTCGTATAAAATTTAAATACTCACTTTTTGATATAGGGACTCAAACGTCATTGATGCTCAATCACTAAAACCTATCACAATAACTTGATCATAAAAAATATCAATCACATCACCAATAACCGTCTTAAATCACAAATAACTCAATCATAAATAATTTAAAGCTAATATTGCTGATGGTCGTAAAGTTTCAAAAGGGACAAAAGTGTGTTTGATCAGTCTGTTTGATCCGTTCTTCCCTTTTCGTAAAATGGACATAGTTATGTCAAGCTTATTTCTAAATATAATTTTAATAACCCTGTAAATACCTAATGTTTATCTTATAAATTTTATGTTCTGCATTGTCAGAACTGCTGTGGAGTGCAAAAGAGGTGTCTCTGTCAATGTATTAAGCATTTTTCTATATTTCTGCATTTATATATAATGTATTGGCAAACATTATATGTATATTTTTAAATAGTGATACAAATAATTGAATAAATTGTTTCTGTAGTAGTACTTTAGTACTATGGTGCAAAAAAACCTATTCATTTTAATTAGCCTACAATATTAATCTTGTTTATTATCGCCACTTTTTTAGTAGTATTTAACAGTATCTGGCTTGACTTTGACCTTTATGTGTTTCCATAACTCCGACTTTAGAGGGTCTTACATCATTTCTGTTACTCCGATTCCACTTAGCAAAAATTTGCTTGAACTTTGATTCCAAAGCCCTGGGTGTAAGACTCTTTAAATTTTGTCAATTAGCTTCATCTGTTTTCTCTCTTTAGCTCCCAAGAGGCTAAGCTTTTGCCAAAAAAAAAAAAAAAAACTAGAAAAAAAAATGTTTAATGCTGACGTTTTATTGGGCCTCTTTTGGAGTGATGTCTCTATTTTGGTGTTTCCTTCTAACAAGTCATATTGAATCTAATATATGCTATACGATTTACTTGACCTTATACTGGATTTTTGTGCATTATTTTTACGTTATGTAATATCTGTGCTATATTTTAGTTGACGAAGCTGTGGAAATCACGCATAACGCCCTCTTTGGCAACATGGGCCAGAGCTGTTGTGCTGGTTCTAGGACGATTGTCCATGAGGCAGTTTATGATGAATTTGTGAAAAAAGCTGTAGCTGCCGCAATGGCTAGGAAAGTCGGTGATCCGTTTGCTGACGACACTCAGCATGGCCCTCTAGTATGATATTTACTTTTATTCTCAGTCCACTTGGCTTTTTCTTGTCCATCTTTTTGTGTTTTTTCTCTGTCTGTTTTCGAAAAAGCTACTGAGCTTATTTAGAGTATTCATCTGGTAAAAGATTTCTGAATGTTACCTTAAACCAGCTTATTTTCTGACTTAGGAAGGAAAAATAGGCATAAATTAGGATAGAAAAATTTGCTACACGACCTATAAGAGAACACGAGCTCGTCAATGCAAATTAGGAGAATTCAAAGTATTAAATACAACCTGAAAGTCGACACAGTTAATTAAAAGACTTTTCAACAATTAATCACTTACTGTGATGACGAAAAAGATAGTACTAGCTTTGCATAATAGTCTTTTAGCATGTCAAGCATAAATCAGGTTTATGTTCTCAAAATTATCAAATTTATTATAAACTATATGATTGGTAAAAATAAAGTGCTATTTTGAGTTATTTACCCCCCCCCCCCCCCCCAAAAAAAGCAAAAACAATAAGTGTCTTATCCGATTCTGTTGACAGAAATTACATTCTAATAGCTGGTTATCTCAATACTGCTGCAAGTTTTATTTTTGTAGCTAAAATATTTGGATAGTATTTGATGACTTTTGCCTGTGTGATATAGGAGTGTCTTATATCTTGATGTTGGAAGATGGAAGTGAGTCATAGGTGTACATCGAGAGAAAAAAAACTATTCTTCCATAAAATCATAAAACTAAATAAATCGTGTAATTTATTGTGTGAATCGAATGTTTTATAGAAACCCTTTTAAGGTGAGAATGCAGTGCAAGCATTTTGAATAGACGCATTAGAGGGTGTCTTCAGAGGGGTGGAGGGGGGGATTAAGCAAAAAAAACGAATTATAAGGCCCAAATTTTCCTGGGCTAGGCCAAATCAAAATATAAAGTACACGTTTCACAAATAGTGTTTGATTCTAATCAAAGTTGGTATTTAAGGATTTATGACATTGTTGATTACAAACTTGAGGCGAATAGTACAATATAGATGTCAAACATCAAAATACATTAAGTATGTTTCCCACTAATAGTGTTTGATGCTTACCAAAGTTAGTAGGTGGTCTATTCCCGAATAGGCAACCTAGGTACCTTTAAAAAAGTTCAATAAAAGGAACGCAAAAATTTGCTTCACGGATGGTTGGCAATTTCAAGGGAAATCGGGAACTTGAATAGTAACATGCCAGAAAACACCTGTTCTTGGTAAAGAGATAATCAAATATCATTTGGGTAGATTTGCTACTGTTTTTTGGGTTGAAATGTTTGAAATAGAACGGGTAGTTAGAATACTGACTGTTGAGGTAGGAACATTGACAACCAGGCATGTCTTAAGGCTCTGTAGAATATAAAGAATTGGCAAAACAGTGAATTGGATTGCTCTAAAGCATTGCGTATCTCAACCAAAGGAGATCAATTTACTCTGATGTGGGTCCCATGACGTTCCAGGATCCAAAGTAATGATGAATCAAGCAAGGCTGGGGCATTTCTGAAACAATATGGACGAGAATGTTTCAGCCTTATTTCTCACAGGCTGACAGAAAGCGGCATTGAAGAGATCGAGCTGGTTACAAAAGAATTTTTTTTAGGGGGGGGGGGGGGGGTACAAAAAAACTTTAAAAAACTTATCAAAAGTTTGTTTATATTCATTTTTGTTACGTTTTTTACGATTCGGATAAAAACTTGGGGGAGGGGGGTCAAACCCCCTAACCCCCTACCCCCTCCTTGATACGGCCTTGTTCACATGTGCTTCACTTGATCAAAATCGGCTATATTTTAGATTGTGCTGAAAATCCAAACGCTTGTTTTTTGTTTTTTTTTTTATTCATTCGCCGTCGATTACTTTCGCGTAATCGCGGGCGTATGATCAGTATATAAGGAA
Source organism: Artemia sinica (assembly GCA_027921565.1). Classification (NCBI taxonomy): domain Eukaryota; kingdom Metazoa; phylum Arthropoda; class Branchiopoda; order Anostraca; family Artemiidae; genus Artemia; species Artemia sinica. Next base: position 15,199,358 of record CM051263.1, on the reverse strand, counting down.
TGACTGATGGTACTAAGTTTAAACTCCTAGGGTATTTCTGTTCCCTAACTAATAGAGTATTTCCATCTTTTGAATTCCAAGTTGGAGTATATTTGAGGGAGGGAGAGGGCTCGACAATTAGTAAAGTATAGTAGAAGGGTTGGGGATCAAATTCATGATAGGTTCCTCCTGCCAATAGTTAGTTGTTGTTTTTTCATTGGGTATGGAGGTATGGCCTTTTGAGGCCTGAGCCTTGACATAGAGATTTTGTGGGCCCGCCTGCCACAAATTCTAATTAAAACTACATGTAAATAATCGCTAATGGTTTAAGAATATCTTATTTGCATCGCCTTTTTTCTCTTGCCCTCGCTTTGAGTCTGGCTTCATTGTTCATTGTAAGTTTTTTCTTTTATAGCTCTCATTGCTTCATTCAGTCTCGTAGAGACTGAATGAAGCAATGATTGATTTAAGAATATCTTATTTGCTGAATGATTTAAGAATATCTTATTTGCATCGCCTTTTTTCCCTTCTCGACAATACCTTTCATTTGCAAAAAAAGGCTAATGTCTTGATGAATTTTTAATTTAAGCCATAACACTAGCTTTTAGGAAAGCCCAAATGATAATCTAGCCTTTAGGAGTTTAAAGGGCTTCAACACTAGCCCTATTAGTGGTAATTTGCCCTCGCTTTGAGTCTGGCTTCAATGTTCATTGTAAGTTCTGTCTTTTATAGCTCTCATTGTTTCATTCAGTCTCGTTGAGACTAGCGTACTCTCGCTTGCACTCCAAATATGTTAATTTTTCAAATGAAAATATATTGGCTTCATACCAATATTCTGTGCGAGTCATTGCATGGGATAGTTGAATCTTTCTCGTTGATTTTTAATTTATGGATGCTGTTAATTTAGTTTTGGGATTCCATTAAATTGATTAGCCCACGCCGATACTGGTTGACCTCTTTTGTGTATATACGTTTTATAGTTAGTTCCTCCCGGTAGTTCGCTAGTCATCTTAGACCTTAGGAAAGTTAAAACAAGTTTACTGTTTTAGATGTGACACCTTGGTCAATAAAGGTGAGTTGTATTTTCGACGCTTCCTCTCCTGACCCAGTTAGGTTTGAGAAAGGTTTTTGTTTTTTACCTTGCGAATTGAAATATGAGACCGATTCAGAAATAATGACGTCCAAAAAATTTAAATACATTAAGTTCGTATTTAACAAATGGTGAGCTTGCCAAACATTGTTGAAAAAAGGCATGCAAATATCTTCAGTTTTTAAAATTGGAGGGCCATTAGTAGGGGTATTAATTCAGCCAAAATTGATATTTAGCGATTTATGATCTGGCCTTCCCAAGGCCAGATCATAATTTGCACTTTACTGAAAAAAACTATAAATGTTTTTTACTTTTATAAGTTTAATAAATCAAGTAATATTAAGATTTTGATTACTAAATATCAGTATATGTATATTAAACTGGCAATGCACATTCATTTGTATTTTTTTCAGTAAAGCGCAAAATATGTTCTGGCCTTGGGAAGGCATAGGGGTTTTGAGCCCAATTTATGTTAATTTCTGCTCGTTATGAGTTTGACTCAGTTATTTATTTTAATTTCTGTTCATTTTGGGTTTCATTTATTTATCGATGCTGATTTGTGGTAGTTTCGAGCTTAGTAGATTATTTGATTTGATTTTTGCTCATTTTTTGTTTAATGGAGTTCTTTACTTTTCTTTGAAAAACTTATTTTGTGGAAAAAGTTTGTTTAATTAATTTTAGTAAACAGTCAAACTTTAGCGTAAAGAATAAGGTATTGAGGAGGAGGCAACTCTTCATATTTGGCATAATTTATGTTCGTTTTTCAAATAATGCCGGTAAATCTGGCTCACCCTCTATGAAATATACCCCCTCACGGAAAACTCCTCCGTGGAAATTTCATCCAACGTAAAGTGCACCCCTCCCCCCGTCGAATTCTCTATGACTTTTTGGGGGGTTTCCCCCTCTTTTTTGAAAATAAGGCAAATATTCTGAGGCTCGTAACTTTCGATGGTTAACACTAAACTTGATGAAATTTATATATTTGAAATTGGCATAAAAATCCAATTCTTTTGATCTATCTATTGATATCAAAATTGGTATTTATTTTTTAGAGTTTCGGTTACTATTGAGCCGGCGTGCTCCTTACTTAGCTCCTTATATATATTGATAAATGGTTAAATAGGATTCTTTGGCACGAATAGGTCTTTCTAGTAAGTAAAGAGTTATAGAAAATTCGTAAAGAGAATTAATCTAGAAAGCAAAGTAATGTTAATGGCAGCATATTTTGTAGCACATTTCATTAAAAGCATAGACAGAAGGTGCACCTTTCTGCATACTCCCCCAGATTCCTCCAGGTTCCCTTTAGCCAGGGTGTGGCACCCACTACTCTGGGTCGATTTAAGCTGAGCTTACAGAGTCACGCTACTCACCCCCGTTTAATCCAAATAACAAGCTACGCCAGGATTTGAAACCCTGTCCTAGCGGACAGAAAGTCCTAAATCCAGCGCAACTAGCCACTCGGCTAGGACGGCTCTCTTTGTATCATGTGATAAGCTACTATAGATGACATTACAATGGGAACTTGTTATTTTAGCATCTATAAAGAATAAATAGGAATGAGGAATAGTCTATCAATGATAGAGGGTTGGGGGGGGGGAGGGCTTGGGGGTTTTATCATTAATTGTGAGGTACTGAGGAGACCTATCAAGCTACAAGTGTCGTTTCTATTAAATTTAAAAAGCGTATTATTTACCAAATAAAAAATCCTAATAAAAATAAAACATTTAATAAATAAAATCCTCATTTACAGATCAATCAGTTTCTAATAAAAGTATGTAATCGAACTGTACAACTCCGGCAACAAAATTCTAAAAGAGTGATGAAGTTTAGCCGTGACTGTAGGGGAGTCATATACAAGTGATTCTTTTAAACATAATAATTTTCAATACAGAGAAGTAAGTCTACTAATTAATTCAGTTAGTTTTTGAATAGGTATGCTATAATATTAATCTTGTCATAACTACGCTTATATCATAACAGTACTTGCATACTGCTAAAAATACCGATTTTTAAACGATAGCGATTTTTCTTCGATAATCATAGTAGAAGCATCTTTTTTATTATATTAAAACTATCATACTTATCGAATGCTCTATTATTGGCCTTACTAATAACGCAGCAAGCCCAATATTTATAATTGAAATACCTTACTCTAGATGCCACTCCCTCTCTCCTAGTCTCTTCTACCAAACACGTATGAAGGAAGGGGGGAGTTGACCAGGGAAGTCTTTCAATTTGTTGTGTAAATTTTCATATTTTTCTACATTTTGCATTTTTTTCCTTTTTCATGTATGCCGACTCTCCAAAATAAATTTTAGCAAATGTGAGTGACTTCAATCCCATTGAAAAATAGTATTATTAGTTAGACAGAGAATTATATCCACTTCAAGAAAAAATATAGGCATCTCCATTTCCAGTTTTCATTTGTTTTTATTAATTAAAAAAAAATTCCTCGAAACAAGCTTTTCAAAGAAAAGTAAAGAACTATATTAAACTAAAAAAGATCAAAAATATAATCAAATAATCTACAAAGTGTAAAACTACTACAAATCAGCATCAATAAATAAAAGAAACCCAAAACGAACAGGAATTAAAAAAATAACCGTGTCTAACTCAAAACGAGCAGAAATTACCATGAGCAGGACTCACAACCTCTATTGCTTCTCAAGGGAAGAACATAATTTGCGCTTTACTGAAGAAAATGCAAATGAATGTGCATTTTCAGTTTAATATGCGTATGCTGATATTTGTTCCTTAAAAACTTCATAATTTTTTATTTACTAAAGTTATAAAAGTGAAAAAAAAAATTCAGTAAAGTGAAATTATTTTCTTTCTTTGAGAAGGCAAAGGGGTTGTGAGGCCTACTCATGTTAACTTCTCCTCGTTTTGAGTTTGACTCGGTTATTTATTGTAATTTCTGTTCGTTTTGGGTTTCATTTATTTATTGATGCTGATTTGTGGAAGTTTTCTGCTTGGTAGAATATTTGATTCTATTTTTGCTGAGTTTTGGTTTAATAGTCCCTGGTTTAATAGTTTAGCTGAGTTTGACCTCTAATAGTCCTTGGGGAAAGGGCTGTAAGCTACGAAATTTTCCTATTGCTTATATATAGCATTTGTTATTGGGGAATACGTTTTTTCCTCTTTATTTTTTTCTGGGGGGAGGTGTTCCGTAAGGATAAAAGTTTTTTTGGTATTTTACATGGATAAAGGGGGAAGAAGATTCCCTGGCATACTGCTTTTCCGTTTACCAAAAATTAAGCAAGAAAAACGGGTTTCAATTTTAATAAAGCAGTGAATAAATAACAATAAAATACATACTAAATTAAAAATACTTCGAATATTTCGGCCCCACGTCCGGGAGCCTTTCTCAACGAAAAAAAATCTTTTAAAAAAATAGTATACATGGAGATACAACTACTAAACACACGAAGACAAAAAAAATGAATTTAGTTGTTGTATTTTCATATATGTTATTTTTTAAATAGATTTAAAAAGGCTCCCGGACGTCGGAGCCTTTGTAACTACAAAGGTACTATGATTTGATTAAAATATCTCTCAAACTAAAAGATGGATTTCAGTTTATCTGTATGGACTTCTGTTTTTCTGATTTTTGCTTTGTACCCTGGGCAACTTGAACCTTAATATCTCAAATAACTTATAATTTCGGAAAAACTGTAGTATCTTTGTGATCCAATTTGTATTTTTCGCTTGTTTAGCTGTTGCCTCTTTTTCAGTTTTTTTTTTTTCACTACTAAAGCCCTTTCACTACTAACTGCAATAACTTGTAACTCATACTAAGTGAATTTCAGATAGCCCGGATATGTCTATGGCAAGGAAAGAACCAGTGGGCGTTGTAGGACAAGTTATCCCTCGGAATTACCCAATCATGATGCTCGCCTGGAAATGGGGTCAAGAACTAGCTGTAGCTTGTACAATTGTTTTAAAACCAGCTGAAAGTACGCCACTGACGGTTTTATACATGGCAGCCCTTACAAAAGAGATATTTTTAAATTGATTTTTTTTATGTTGACTAATCACGGTTGTCGCCTTTCTGCCAGGTATATTCTAAGTTTAATTTCTTAAAAAAAAATTAGTGATACAGCTTTCGGACTGTATATCCTGTGATATGCATAAAATAAAATTATATTCTTTATCATTGTCAGAAGATACCTGTTATTCGACGGACTGTTATTATTGCGGGCAATGTGATATTAATCTATCTTTTTGGTCATTTTTGAGTGTTTGTGTATAGTATGCACTCTTGCATTAATATTTCCAATGGAATGTGTTTCACTTCAGGAACACTCAGTGACAATCATTTTAGTAATGTTGCCACATTTTATAGTTTCGCAACATTTGTAGCCATTATTAATAGTGTTATAGATCAGTTTGCCATTTTTTCATGTGTTGCACTGAGGGTACAACCAAAGAAAAACAAGTCAGAATATGTTCATTGCGTAATCTTGAATATTAGAAGAGATATTCAAGGATTAAAGGCTGAAATAGGCAAATTACTTGGAATAGACACTATACGGGTCAACAGCACTCAAGTTTAAGGTTTAATTTAATTTAAAAAAAAATCACATTGGGCTTTAATCAATTTGATTGTAAAAACTATTAAGAAGAAGAAAGTGACTAAGTAAAAGACTTTTATTAATTTTAAATTCTTTATTGATTTTAAGACTGAGTACAGATTCTGGTCATATTAGGAAAGGTAACCATATATTTGAAAACTGAATGCTGGTTTCCTCATATGAAAGTGTCGAAGCCTACAAAGTTCAACGCAACTGGATGATGATATTTGAGGGCAAAATTGATGTATTTCACAAGGAAATTTGAGGACTAAAAGGGTAATTTAGTCGAGTAGTGTTATTCATGACGTTTTCCTGTAGTGGAAGCTAAGTACAAAAAAGTGTATTCATAGGCCGCCATTTTTTCTTATTTATCAGTGAGATCCTCTGATCAAACTCGCGGGGGAGGGGGAAACTTCATGGAAGAGAGTAAAGAGTGAAGCTCTGAACATTTTAGGGCGGAAGATGAGCGTTGCAGCTGTGTTGGCCTCACACTGCTTTGTGCTGCGATGATTCGTTGGTAGCATCAGTAATACCCCGAAAGAGTGCGATCTTGTGACAAGCCCACAAATTGACCAAGGCCCTTTCCGATCTGCCTTCACTGGCCCACTGAACTTCACTGAGCCAGGACCAAGGCCTCTCCACTGAGCCAGAATTGTGATATTGCTTAGACTTTTTCTTACAACATGATGTGAACTTGCTAAGAAAAAAAACTCCTTTTTTATTGATTTTTCAAGAAGTTTTAATCTAAAAGAAAACAAAGAGCAAAAACCAAAAATTTTATCCGGTAGATGGATGAAACTGAACATCAGCTATTGAAAGATATCAAAATTGGTGTCTTGAGTTGAAAAGTTAAACCATGACTGCAGAGAAATAGCATATGAAAAACTTGCACGGGTTTCAACTTCCACAACCTTCCGTTTGAGTGTTCCAATTATTCTTTTCGATGTTGGAGCGTTTTGCTATTTTTGCTAGTGAGCTACTGATTCTGTAAAACTTACTAAAACCTAAGGGGAGCACAAATGAGGGGTGATTCTAAACCTCTGATTCAGGGCTTTTGACCATGGAGATTACATTGCTAACCTTCCTCGCTTCCCAGTTTTCAAAAACCCGAGAAATGGCACCACAGCAGCCGTTTTCGGTTCCATTTCTTCCTTAAAAATGACGTCATCGAGAATAATCCTTGTTTCCCCTGCAAGGGCAACCTAGAAAAGAATGAACCCGGTCAGTAGTAATCAAACATTCAAACATAAAGAGCGAGGCGTTGAGGAGTCCATTCCTATTGCTTATATATACTATTTGTTATTGGGGAATATGTTTTTTCCTTTTTATTTTTTTCTGGGGGGGAGGTGTTCCGTATGGATAAAAGTTTTTTTTGGTATTTTACATGGATAAAGGGGGAAGAAGATTCCCTGGCATGATTTGGAAACTAATTTCTTAGACCATACTGCTTTTCCGTTTACCAAAAATTAAGCAAGAAAAAACGGGTTTCGATTTTAATAAAGCAGTGAATAAATAACAATAAAATACATACTAAATTAAAAATACTTCGAATATTTCGGCCCCACGTCCGGGAGCCTTTCTCAACGAAAAAAAATTCTTATAAAAAAATAGTATACATAGAGATACAACTACTAAACACACGAAGACAAAAAAAAAAAAAAATGAATTTAGTTGTTATATTTTCCTGTATGTTATTTTTTAAAAAGATTTAAAAAAGGCTCCCGGATGTGGGAGCCTTTGTAACTACAAAGGTACTATGATTTGATTAAAATATCTCTCAAACTAAAAAATGGATTTCAGTTTAGCTGTATGGACTTCTGTTTCTCTGATTTTTGCTTTGTACCATGGGCAACTTGAACCTTAATATCTCAAATAACTTATCAATTCGGAAAAACTGTAAAATCTTTGAGATCCAATTTTTATTTTTCGCTTGTTTAGCTGTTGCCTCTTTTTCAGTTTTTTTTTCACTACTAAAACCCTTTCACTACTAATTGCAATTACTTGTAATTCATACTAAGTGAATTTCAGATGGCCCGTATATGTCTATGGCAAGGAAAGAACCAGTGGGCGTTGTAGGATAAATTATCCCTCGGAATTACCCAATCATGATGCTTGCCTGGAAGTGGGGTCAAGCACTATATGCCCTAAGAGCACCTATGCTATAGGGGCCTAGATCTTATATGCCCTGAGGGCATATAAGATCAATGTTGACAATGTACAGTTTATTATTTGCTTTTCTTTAAAGCAGAGCACTGCATATAGAAGGGGTCATCGTAGAGACTTTAAAAGGGGCTCATTTGATTAAAAATCGAGAGTTCTAGTGCCCTTTTTAATAGTCGAAAGTGATTGGAGGGCAACTAGCCCCTCCCCCTCACTCCAATCATTCCCCAAAACACATCCAATTGAAATTTTGAGATAGCCATTTTGTTCAGCGTAGTTGATTCCCAGATAGAAAATGTGTTTTTGAGGTGGACACTCCCCCACAACCCTCAGGGCAAGGGTTTTAAGTTATGCCCTGGGGGCATATAAGGTTTTTATAGAAGGCGTTGTCGTAGAAACTTCAAAACAAACTCATTCGATTGGAAATTCAAAGGGCTAGTACCCTTTTTAATAGTCGAAAGTAATTGGAGGGCAACTAGCCTCCCCCCACGCCCATCATTCCCCCAAACACATCCAATCAAATTGTGAGATAGCCAATTTGTTCAGCGTAGTTGATTTCCAGACAAAAAATATGTTTCTGAGGAGGACACTCCCCCACAACCCTCAGGGCAAGGGTTTTAAGTTATGCCCTGGGGGCATATAAGGTTTTTATTGAAGGCGTTGTTGTAGAAACTTCAAAACAGGCTTATCCGATTGGAAACTCAAAGGGCTAGTGCCCTTTTTAAGAGTCGAAAGTGACTGGAGGGCAACTACCCCCCCCCCCCACGCCCATCATTTCCCCAAACACATCCAATCAAAATTTTGAGAAAGCCATTTTGCTCAGCGTAGTTGATTTCAAGATAGAAAATGTGTTTTTGATGAGGACACTCCCCCATAACCCTCAGGGCAAGGGTTTCAAGTTATGCCCTGGGGGCATATAAGGCTTTTATAGAAGGTGTTGTCGTAGAAACTTCAAAACAGGCTCATTTGATTGGAAATTCAAAGGGCTAGTGCCCTTTTTAATGGTCGAAAGTGATTGGAGGTCAACTAGCCCCCCCCCCCACGCCCATCATCCCCAAACACATCCAATCAAAATTTGAGATAGGCATTTTGTCAGTGTAGCTGATTTCCAGATATAAATATCTTTTTGAGCAGGATACTCCCCCACAACCCTCGGGGCAAGGGTTTTAAGTTATGCCCTGGGGCATATAAGGTTTTTATAGAAGGCATTGTCGTAGAAACTTCAAAACAGGCATATTCGATTGGAAATTCAAAGGGCGTTTGCCCTTTTTAATAGTCGAAAATGATTGGAGGGCAGCTAGCCCCCCCCCCACGCCAATCATTTCCCCAAACACATCCAATCAAAATTGTGAGATAGCCTTTTTGTTCAGCGTAGTTGATTTCCAGATAGAAAATATGTTTTTGAGAAGGACACTTCCCCGCAACCCTCAGGGCAAAGGTTTTAAGTTACGGCTTGGGGTATATAAGGTTTTTATAGAAGGCGTTGTCGTAGAAACTTCAAAACAGGCTCATTCGATTGGAAATTTAAAGGGCTAGCTCCCTTCCTAATAATCGAAAGTGACTGGAGGGGAACTATCCCCTCCCCAAAGCCCATCATTCCCCCAAACACATCCAATCAACATTTTGATATAGCCATTTTGTTCAGCGTAGTTGATTTCCAAATAGAAAATATGTTTTTGAGGAGGACACTCCCCAACAACCCTCAGGGCGATGGTTTTAAGTTATGTCCTGGGGTATATAAGGTTTTTATAGAAGGTGTTGTCATAGAAACCTCAAAAGGGGCTCATCTTATTGGAAATTCAAAGGGCTAATGCCCTTTTTGATAGTCGAAACTGATTGGAGGGCAACTTGCCCCCCCCCACGTCCATCATTCACTCAAACACATCCAATCAAAATTTTTAGATAGCCATTTTGTTTAGCGTAGGCTAGTTGATTTCCTGCTAGAAAATATGTTTTTGTGAAGGACACTCCCCCACAACTCTAAGGGCAAGGGTTTCAATTTATGCCCTGGGCGCATATAAAGTTTTTATAGAAGGTGTTGTCGTAGAAACTTCAAATTAGGCTAGTTCTATTGGAAATTCAAAGACTAGTGCCCTTTTTAATAGTCGAAAGTGATTAGTAATATTTTTTGTGGTTGTTGTTGTTTAGACCAGGGCACTTCGTATCGAAGGAGTTGTCGTGGGAACTTCGAAAGGGGCTCATTCTATTTAAAATAGAAAGGGTTGATGCCCTTTTTATTAGTCAAAAGTGATTGGAGGGCAACTAATCCCCCTTCCACTTCCACCCTCCCATTGGCCCATTATTTTTAAAAACTAAATGTTGCCTTAAGATTAAATCAAAATGCCCTGTGATAATGCTAATTCCCAATAAGGCATCTCAGCAGTATCCCAAGAACGACTGAGGGTATTATGTTCAAACTTTCGAGGCTACTTCTGCTCTTAAAATTTAACCAAATCAAAATAGTGTAAGTGTATCTAAGCTATCAAAGAAAGTAAACAGATTTATTTGCGAATGGTATCAAGTTTTCCATTTCAGGTCAACTAGAGGAGGTATGAAACTAAGTTAAACAGTGCTATTTGTGTCAAGATTTTAAAAATGGTGTATGTTGTTAAAAATTGCTGAAAGTTTTTCTCCTGCATACAAATAGCAGGCCAAACTATAAAGTCTTAAAAAACGAAAAGATTTAAAGTATTATTTTCTTTTTCCCTGAAAAGACTATGTCAATATAAAACGAACAGAAATTAATTAAAAAAAGTTTTTCCACAAAATAAGTTTTTCAAAGAAAAGTAAAGAACTCCATTAAACAAAAAATGAGTAAAAATAAAATCAAATAATCTACCAAGCTCGAAACTACCACAAATCAGCATCGACAAATAAATGAAACCCAAAACGAATAGAAATTACAATAAATAACCGAGTGAAACTCAAAACGAGCAGAAATTAACATAATTTGGGCGCAAAACCCCTATGCGTTCCCAAGGCCAGAACAAAATTTGTACTTTACTGAAAAAAATACAAATTAATGTGCATTGTCAGTTTAATATACATATACTGTTATTTAGTAATCAAAACGTTAAATTTATTTGATTTATTAAAGTTATAAAAGTAAAAACATTTATATTTTTTTCAGTAAATTGCAAATTTTGTTTTGGCCTTGGGAAGGCATATGGGTTTTGCGCCCAAGTTATGTTAATTTCTGCTCCGTCTTACAACCAACAAGACTGAATTACCAACATTACAAGTTTGTTTATATTCATTTTTGTTACGTTTTTTACGATTCGGATAAAAATTTGGGGGGAGGGGGGTCAAACCCCCTAACCCCCTACCCCCTCCTTGATACGGCCTTGTTCACATGTCCTTCACTTGATCAAAATCAGCTATATTTTAGATTAAAAGACAAGTGCTGAAAATCCAAACGCTTGTTGTTTATTTTTATTCATTCGCCGTCGATTATTTTCTGTAAAAAGTATAAACTCAAAATAAATCACGCACAGAAATGGCTAGTAACAGTAGATGGCAGAAGTTTCGAAACCATGGACGGAATGGAACTAAACTGGCAAAGGAAGGTGGGACACAGTGGAACGAAAGAAGTACTCCCGCAGTTAAATCCCACACTGACTGAATATATACTATACTAACACCACAGTTTATATAATTATCCAGTAAGTTTATCGCAGATCATTTCTGGTCTTCATTCTCGGTACGAACAAAAAGCTCCTCCCACTTCTTTCTGCATTAGCGGGTTAGTCTGTTTCCGATTGTTTCCAACAAAGTGCATTATTCGTAATAGCGGGTTTCCATTTGTTTCCGATTAGATCACAGTCTGACTTGTCTACCCGTGAAAAGATCTGATTCCGCTTATGTTTCTATCTGCAAAAACGTTGTCTGGAGCACTCGCACCTTGGTCCGGGTTTTTATAATGGGTGAGATAGGGAAAGATCATACTGGATAATTATATAAACTGTGACTAACACTAAGAAGGTCGGAGATGAGAATGGTAACTGAAGTCATAATAGAAATAAAAAAAATTTGGGAAGCACCTTACCCGCATTGGGAGAGTTGATAAAGTGCAAGATAGCCTGAGAAGCAAAGAGATATCTTGCTGAAGGTTATCCAGCTAGGAGTAAACACCGGCTAGAGTTATTCCATCTTTTGCAAAATATACTCTATAGGAAGGATTGGGCTCAAAGTCATTATGGGTTCTTTTAGTCAATATTTAGTTGGGGTTTGTTTTTTATTCATGGGATATGGAGGCATGGCCTTTTGATATCTGGGACTTGACTTAGAGATTTTGCGGGTCCGGCCCGCCACAACAATTAGAATTACATATAAAGAACGGCTAATGATTTAAGAATATCTTATTTTCATCTCTTTTTTTTCTCTTCTTGACAATTCCTTTCATTTCATAAAAAAGGCTGTTGTCTTGAGAAGTTTTTAATTTTAGCAATATACCTAGTTTTTTAGTAAAGCATAAATGATTCTCTAGCCATTGGGGTTTGAGGGGCTGCAACACCAACCTCATTTGTGGTAATTTGCCTTTTACTTAAAGAAACAAGATTTTGAGAAGATGAACTCATCGCACTTTTCTGAAATCAAGGTCAAACATGGATTCTCGGTTTGAATGATTGAAGGGCATGAAATGGAACCCTCCCCCTCACTCCTCACTCCCCTGTTTTACTTTTTTCTTCTGTTTTCACCAAACATGGCTTTTAAGTGGTTTTTTTACCTTGCTAATTTAAATATGAAACCAATTGAGCGATATCGATGTCCAATAAATATAAACACACAAAGTTCATATTTAAGAAATGGTGACCTTGCCACACATTGTTGAAATTATTATCATGTAATTCTTTTCAGTTTTCTTTATTGGAGGGGTTTTAATTTCATCTTAGTTGATATTTAACGATTTTCCTGCTTGGTGATTAAAAATCTATGGCTAAAATTGCAATAACCAAACTTCAAAGTAGAAATGTATTAATTTCTGTTTCTCAGATGGTGGACTTCTTGCACCACGATTAAGGTACGTATATTGCCATCTGTATTTTTGGAAGGCCGAAATTGGGGCACTTGGGCCTGTTCGACCTCCAGCACTTTCTCTCCTCCCGTATTCTAATAAAATCTTGTGCCTCTTTTGAATCATTATTGTTCGGGGACTATTTATGGAATGATCCTGAATGGTTAGATATTTGTTAAAAATCAATAGAATTGCAGTGCAGGGGTCCTAAATCAATATAAATTATCTTTTATAATCCTCGGAGTAATTTTGATTAGAAATTTTAAGTTTTAGTGCTCTTTTTAAGAGTCAAAATTGATCGTAGGGCAACCAGGAGGGGATCCAACGCCCTTTTTTCCTAAAAACATTGGATTAATATTTTGAGATAATAATTTTATTCAAAACAGTCTAATAGTCAAATGACTATACGTCCTGGGTGAATATACCTCCCCTCCTCCACATCTGCCAGGGAAAAGGCTTGAGGTTCTGAAAGTTGCGTATTGTTAACGTATAAGGCTTTTGGAAAAGGGGGGACATTTGATCCTGGGTCTCCTTATAAGCTTGGTGTATTAACGTAAAATTTTGAGGAAATGTTGGTTGGGTTGGGATGTCGAAAACAATTAAAACCCATTATATGCATGATGGTTGTCAAAGGGGCGTATGATCAGTATATAAGGGATGACTGATGGTACTAAGTTTAAACTCCTAGGGTATTTCTGTTCCCTAACTAATAGAGTATTTCCATCTTTTGAATTCCAAGTTGGAGTATATTTGAGGGAGGGAGAGGGCTCGACAATTAGTAAAGTATAGTAGAAGGGTTGGGGATCAAATTCATGATAGGTTCCTCCAGCCAATAGTTAGTTGTTGTTTTTTCATTGGGTATGGAGGTATGGCCTTTTGAGGCCTGAGCCTTGACATAGAGATTTTGTGGGCCCGCCTGCCACAAATTCCAATTAAAACTACATGTAAATAACCGCTAATGATTTAAGAATATCTTATTTGCATCGCCTTTTTTCCCTTCTCGATAATACCTTTCATTTGCAAAAAAAGGCTAATGTCTTGATGAATTTTTAATTTAAGCCATAACACTAGCTTTTAGGAAAGCCCAAATGATAATCTAGCCTTTAGGAGTTTAAAGGGCTTCAACACTAGCCCTATTAGTGGTAATTTGCCCTCGCTTTTATTTGGCTTCATTGTTCATTGTAAGGTCTTTTATAGCTCTCATTGCTTCATTCAGTCTCGTAGAGACTAGCGTACTCTCGCTTGCACTCCAAATATGTTAATTTTTCAAACGAAAATATACTGGCTTCATACCAATATTCTGTGCGAGTCATTGCATGGGATAGTTGAATCTTTCTCGTTGATTTTTAATTTATGGATACTGTGAATTTAGTTTTGGGATTCCATTGGATTGAATGGCCCACGCCGATATTGGTTGACCTCTTTTGTGTATATACGTTTTATAGTTAGTTCCTCCCGGTAGTTCGCTAGTCATCTTAGACCTTAGGAAAGTTAAAACAAGATCTGGCCTTCCCAAGGCCAGATCATAATTTGCACTTTACTGAAAAAACTATAAATGTTTTTACTTTTATAAGTTTAATAAATCAAGTAATATTTTGATTACTAAATATCAGTATATGTATATTAAACTGGCAATGCACATTCATTTGTATTTTTTTCAGTAAAGCGCAAAATATGTTCTGGCCTTGGGAAGGCATAGGGGTTTTGAGCCCAACTTATGTTAATTTCTGCTCGTTATGAGTTTGACTCAGTTATTTATTTTAATTTCTGTTCATTTTGGGTTTCATTTATTTATCGATGCTGATTTGTGGTAGTTTCGAGCTTAGTAGATTATTTGATTTTATTTTTGCTCATTTTTTGTTTAATGGAGTTCTTTACTTTTTTTGAAAAACTTATTTTGTGGAAAAAGTTTGTTTAATTAATTTTAGTAAACAGTCAAACTTTAGCGTAAAGAATAAGGTATTGAGGAGGAGGCAACCCTTCATATTTGGCATAATTTATGTTCGTTTTTCAAATAATGCCGGTAAATCTGGCTCACCCTCTATGAAATATACCCCCTCACGGAAAACTCCTCCGTGGAAAATTTCATCCAACATAAGTGCACCCCTCCCCCCGTCGAATTCTCTATGACTTTTTAGGGGGTTTTCCCCCTCTTTTTTGAAAATAAGGCAAATATTCTGAGGCTCGTAACTTTCGATGGTTAACACTAAACTTGATGAAATTTATATATTTGAAATCGGCATAAAAATCCAATTCTTTTGATCTATCTATTGATATCAAAATTCTTTTGATCTATCTATTGATATCAAAATTGGTATTTATTTTTTAGAGTTTCGGTTACTATTGAGCCGGCGTGCTCCTTACTTAGCTCCTTGCTCTTTATATATATATATATATATATATATATATATATATATATATATATATATATATATATATATATGTATTGATAAATGGTTAAATAGGATTCTTTGGCACGAATAGGACTTTCTAGTAAGTAAAGAGTTATAGAAAATTCGTAAAGAGAATTAATCTAGAAAGCAAAGTAATGTTAATGGCAGCATATTTTGTAGCACATTTCATTAAAAGCATAGACAGAAGGTGCACCTTTCTGCATACTCCCCCAGATTCCTCCAGGTTCCCTTTAGCCAGGGTGTGGCACCCACTACTCTGGGTCGATTTAAGCTGAGCTTATAGAGTCACGCTACTGACCCCCGTTTAATCCAAATAACAAGCTACGCCAGGATTTGAAACCCTGTCCTAGCGGACAGAAAGTCCTAAATCCAGCGCAACTAGCCACTCGGCTAGGACGGCTCTCTTTGTATTATGTGATAAGCTACTATAGATGACATTACAATGGGAACTTGTTATTTTAGCATCTATAAAGAATAAATAGGAATGAGGAATAGTCTATCAATGATAGAGGGTTAGGGGGGAGGGCTTGGGGGTTTTATCATTAATTGTGAGGTACTGAGGAGACCTATCAAGCTACAAGTGTCGTTTCTATTAAATTTAAAAAGCGTATTATTTACCAAATAAAAAATCCTAATAAAAAATAAAAACATTTAATAAATAAAATCCTCATTTACAGATCAATCAGTTTCTAATAAAAGTATGTAATCGAACTGTACAACTCCGGCAACAAAATTCTAAAAGAGTGATGAAGTTTAGCCGTGACTGTAGGGGAGTCATATACATGTGATTCTTTTAAACATAATAATTTTCAATACAGAGAAGTAAGTCTACTAATTAATTCAGTTAGTTTTTGAATAGGTATGCTATAATGTTAATCTTGTCATAACTACGCTTATATCATAACAGTACTTGCATACTGCTAAAAATACCGATTTTTAAACGATAGCGATTTTTCTTCGATAATCATAGTAGAAGCATCTTTTTTATTATATTAAAACTATCATACTTATCGAATGCTCTATTATTGGCCTTACTAATAACGCAGCAAGCCCAATATTTATAATTGAAATACCTTACTCTAGATGCCACTCCCTCTCTCCTAGTCTCTTCTACCAAACACGTATGAAGGAAGGGGGGAGTTGACCAGGGAAGTCTTTCAATTTGTTGTGTAAATTTTCATATTTTTCTACATTTTGCATTTTTTCCTTTTTCATGTATGCCGACTCTCCAAAATAAATTTTAGCAAATGTGAGTGACTTCAATCCCATTGAAAAATAGTATTATTAGTTAGACAGAGAATTATATCCACTTCAAGAAAAAATATAGGCATCTCCATTTCCAGTTTTCATTTGTTTTTATTAATTAAAAAAAAATTCCTCGAAACAAGCTTTTCAAAGAAAAGTAAAGAACTATGTTAAACTAAAAAGATCAAAAATATAATCAAATAATCTACAAAGTGTAAAACTACTACAAATCAGCATCAATAAATAAAAGAAACCCAAACCGAACAGGAATTAAAAAAATAACCGCGTCTAACTCAAAACGAGCAGAAATTACCATGAGCAGGACTCACAACCTCTATTGCTTCTCAAGGGAAGAACATAATTTGCGCTTTACTGAAGAAAATACAAATGAATGTGTATTTTCAGTTTAATATGCGTATGCTGATATTTGTTCCTTAAAAACTTCATAATTTTTTATTTACTAAAGTTATAAAAGTGAAAAAAAAAATTCAGTAAAGTGAAATTATTTTCTTTCTTTGAGAAGGCAAAGGGGTTGTGAGGCCTACTCATGTTAACTTCTCCTCGTTTTGAGTTTGACTCGGTTATTTATTGTAATTTCTGTTCGTTTTGGGTTTCATTTATTTATTGATGCTGATTTGTGGAAGTTTTCTGCTTGGTAGAATATTTGATTCTATTTTTGCTGAGTTTTGGTTTAATAGTCCCTGGTTTAATAGTTTAGCTGAGTTTGACCTCTAATAGTCCTTGGGGAAAGGGCTGTAAGCTACGAAATTTTCCTATTGCTTATATATAGCATTTGTTATTGGGGAATACGTTTTTTCCTTTTAATTTTTTTTCTGGGGGGGAGGTGTTCCGTAAGGATAAAAGTTTTTTTTGGTATTTTACATGGATAAAGGGGGTAGAAGATTCCCTGGCATGATTTGGAAACTAATTTCTTAGACCATACTGCTTTTCCGTTTACCAAAAATTAAGCAAGAAAAACGGGTTTCAATTTTAATAAAGCAGTGAATAAATAACAATAAAATACATACTAAATTAAAAATACTTCGAATATTTCGGCCCCACGTCCGGGAGCCTTTCTCAACGAAAAAAATCTTTTAAAAAAATAGTATACATGGAGATACAACTACTAAACACACGAAGACAAAAAAAAATGAATTTAGTTGTTGTATTTTCATATATGTTATTTTTTAAATAGATTTAAAAAGGCTCCCGGACGTCGGAGCCTTTGTAACTACAAAGGTACTATGATTTGATTAAAATATCTCTCAAACTAAAAGATGGATTTCAGTTTAGCTGTATGGACTTCTGTTTTTCTGATTTTTGCTTTGTACCCTGGGCAACTTGAACCTTAATATCTCAAATAACTTATAATTTCGGAAAAACTGTAATATCTTTGTGATCCAATTTGTATTTTTCGCTTGTTTAGCTGTTGCCTCTTTTTCAGTTTTTTTTTTCACTACTAAAGCCCTTTCACTACTAATTGCAATAGCTTGTAATTCATACTAAGTGAATTTCAGATAGCCCGTATATGTCTATGGCAAGGAAAGAACCAGTGGGCGTTGTAGGACAAGTTATCCCTCGGAATTACCCAATCATGATGCTCGCCTGGAAGTGGGGTAGAGAACTAGCTGCAGCTTGTACAATTGTTTTAAAACCAGCTGAAAGTACGCCACTGACGGTTTTATACATGGCAGCCCTTACAAAAGAGATATTTTTAAATTGATTTTTTTATGTTGACTAATCACGGTTGTCGCCTTTCTGCCAGGTATATTCTAAGTTTAATTTCTTAAAAAAGAATTAGTGATACAGCTTTCGGACTGTATATCCTGTGATATGCATAAAATAAAATTATATTCTTTATCATTGTCAGAAGATACCTGTTATTCGACGGACTGTTATTATTGCGGGCAATGTGATATTAATCTATCTTTTTGGTCATTTTTGAGTGTTTGTGTATAGTATGCACTCTTGCATTAATATTTCCAATGGAATGTGTTTCACTTCAGGAACACTCAGTGACAATCATTTTAGTAATGTTGCCACATTTTATAGTTTCGCAACATTTGTAGCCATTATTAATAGTGTTATAGATCAGTTTGCCATTTTTTCATGTGTTGCACTGAGGGTACAACCAAAGAAAAACAAGTCAGAATATGTTCATTGCGTGATCTTGAATATTAGAAGAGATATTCAAGGATTAAAGGCTGAAATAGGCAAATTACTTGGAATAGACACTATACGGGTCAACAGCACTCAAGTTTAAGGTTTAATTTAATTAAAAAAAAATCACATTGGGCTTAAAATAATTTGATTGTAAAAACTATTAAGAAGAAGAAAGTGACTTTTATTAATTTTAAAGTCTTTATTGATTTTAAGACTGAGTACAGATTCTGGTCATATTAGGAAAGGTAACCATATATTTGAAAACTGAATGCTGGTTTCCTCATATGAAAGTGTCGAAGCCTACAAAGTTCAACGCAATAAACTGGATGATGATATTTGAGGGCAAAATTGATGTATTTCACAAGGAAATTTGAGGACTAAAAGGGTAATTTAGTCGAGTAGTGTTATTCATGACGTTTTCCTGTAGTGGAAGCTAAGTACAAAAAAGTGTATTCATAGGCCGCCATTTTTTCTTATTTATCAGTGAGATCCTCTGACCAAACTCGCGGGGGAGGGGGAAACTTCATGGAAGAGAGTAAAGAGTGAAGCTCTGAACATTTTAGGGCGGAAGATGAGCGTTGCAGCCTCACACTGCTTTGTGCTGCGATGATTCGTTGGTAGCATCAGTAATACCCCGAAAGAGTGCGATCTTGTGACAAGCCCACAAATTGACCAAGGCCCTTTCCGATCTGCCTTCACTGGCCCACTGAACTTCACTGAGCCAGGACCAAGGCCTCTCCACTGAGCCAGAATTGTGATATTGCTTAGACTTTTTCTTACAACATGATGTGAACTTGCTAAGAAAAAAAACTCCTTTTTTATTGATTTTTCAAGAAGTTTTAATCTAAAAGAAAACAAAGAGCAAAAACCAAAAATTTTATCCGGTAGATGGATGAAACTGAACATCAGCTATTGAAAGATATCAAAATTGGTGTCTTGAGTTGAAAAGTTAAACCATGACTGCAGAGAAATAGCATATGAAAAACTTGCACGGGTTTCAACTTCCACAACCTTCCGTTTGAGTGTTCCAATTATTCTTTTCGATGTTGGAGCGTTTTGCTATTTTTGCTAGTGAGCTACTGATTCTGTAAAACTTACTAAAACCTAAGGGGAGCACAAATGAGGGGTGATTCTAAACCTCTGATTCAGGGCTTTTGACCATGGAGATTACATTGCTAACCTTCCTCGCTTCCCAGTTTTCAAAAACCCGAGAAATGGCACCACAGCAGCCGTTTTCGGTGCCATTTCTTCCTTAAAAATGACGTCATCGAGAATAATCCTTGTTTCCCCTGCAAGGGCAACCTAGAAAAGAATGAACCCGGTCAGTAGTAATAAAACATTCGAAAACATGTTGAAATAACTATCTATCGAGAAAAATCCCCATTTATATCTGATTCTGGGGATCATAATTAATATATGATATTTTGTTTAGTTTTAAAAGCGAAATGATATTTTGAAATCGAATGCAGGAGAATTTTGAAAAAAGCTCACCCTCAAAATTGCTGGTGATCGAAACGAAAAGTAATTCATTGGAATCGTCACCTCTGAAAACCTCCTTACAGATAACTCGTAACTCCTTATTTTCCAACTGATTGTCTTGTCATGAAGTACAGAGCGTCTTACATTAAATTAAGTAAACATGGAACTGGCGTACATTCGACTTAGTACTGATAATTGGAGATAAGAGAGTCATTATCTTGTGTATTTTCTTACTTTTCTAAATATGTGATTTTTTAGAAGGGTTGTTCTTGAGAGTACTGCGTCTTTTTCTATTCATCGTCCAAGTGTAGCCTTCTGTCGTCCGCGCCGTCGAACTCCTGGAGGAATCCAACACCAAATATCATGAGGCAGACGATTGCTGTCCATTCTAACCATGTATCCCCAATTTCGTCATCGATTGCTTATGACTTTATCAATAACAAGTGGTTGTTTAGTCTTCTCTCTAATGAATGAGTTGATAATTGTGTCCGTCCAGTTGATTCCGAGAATCCGTCAAAGACAATTATTTTCAAATCTTTTTATTCTTTTCTCTAGCTGTTTTGTCAGTGCCCAGCTTTCAGAACCATACATTAGTACTGACAGGACGTTACTATTAACGAGCCTCAGTTTCAGCTTCAAAGAGAAAGTAACACTTCTCCAAACGTTTCTTAACTTATCAAAGACGCTTCCTGTGCACGCGATATGCGTGGCAACTGCAAGCTCGGGGATTCCATCGGTGCCCACTAAACTACCCATATATCTAAACATCTCCACCTCTTCATTTTCCCTTGCTTTAACTGTCAGTGGCTCAGCAGATAGTTTATTCACATTATTGCGCATGATTTTCGTCTTTTGCGTGCTTATTGCCAAACCTATTCTTTCACCTACTTTCGAGAGCTCATTAATGTTGTACTGAAGCTCCTCTCCTAAGTAAGAAAGGAGCGTTATATTGTCTGCGAAGTCTGCATCAAATAAAGCACGATTTTCATTCAACTGGATGCAACCTATGAAGCTGCGCATTAAAACTTGGTGTAGTGGCTCAGTTAGAACATCAGCACCGTATTTCAATAGTTCAGGATGTATACCATCGATGACAGCTGCTTTTCCATTCTTTAGTTTACGTAGTAAACTAATTGGCTCTTAACTTATTTCTAATTGGAAAAGGGTTCGACCATCTGGGGGGTCTGCAGGATCTGCAGGAGGGGTAAAGTTTAATATTTCATGGAAATACTCTTTCCATCTATTATCTATTTCTTCTTTGCGTGTTAGCAGTTCAGTTAGTAGCGTGCATTTGTTTATTGTTTTGTTTTTTGTTCTTTTTTAAGTGAAATTTCTGTCTCATATATTCAAAAATTAAGTATATCTTTATTTACCAAGCAATGTCTATTCCAAACTATAAAAATGCAGTCAAAGGTTTACATCCGATCTTACTGATGGAATTAGGGGACTTTGCCAATTTTTTTTTTTAATTCCGAAGATAAGAAGATTCACCAAAGAAAAAAATGAGTGTATAATAAGACACGTGTGGTATTTAAGAAAAGTAAAAGGTGTATACGAAAGAATGTGATGAATCTGAATCAGGTAAGGAAAACCTGGTTCCCAAAATATCGGTTTTTTGCCCAAGGGTTTTTACTGTATGAATGTCATATCTTCTGAGAAGTGTCTATTCATTTCCGCTTTTTACCTTATGGGGGGCCCTGTAACCCTTTGAAAGTGGTTTCATAAAGGATTAAAAAGTTGAAACCCGTGTAGTTGGACAATAAGAGACATATAGCTGGATTAAACAATGAAACAGGATTCTCAAGATCAATCCAGGAAAAATATACTTGAGGTTCTTTAGCAGGGGCGTAATTTTCTATGAAGCAGGAAGGGCAAATGCTCATTCATACCTCATCCCCGCCCACCGACCCCAGTTTGCCCCCAGCTAAAATTTAGTTTCTTCAAAAATCTTGTCGAAACTAAGATAAGCCTGCATAATTCAAGTATCTTGAGAAACGGGTCAGTTTTCTTTAGTACATCTTTGCCTTTATGGCACTATATGGCTCATTTTTCATTTTTTACTGTTATTTTCTCTTCATTTTTGAAAATTGGCTCCGAATCTCCCCCCTCCCCATGATTTTGAAAAAATTACGCCACTGTGCTTTAAAAAACCAGAACTACTGCATACATTTGCTTTGTCAATTGAATATGGTGATGAAAAGAAATTCTTTCATGAATAAGAATACCGAGGAATCGGGCATAACAACATCTTTAGATCTACTAACGTAGTCTTCTTGCCACGTAGAATAATCTTCCAGGAGAAGCAATCCCCACAGAGCCGTCCTCAATCATTTTCACGAACTGTTTCAGTCTCCTTAAAAGTTACAAATATCAACAGTACTGTCATGTCGACATGAGTATTATTGGTACTTGTGATGATGTTGGCTGCCATTCTTGCTGGTGCTGGGAAATCTTGATATATACAAACGAAAATATGGCGAAAATATCCCGACCTTTGAACAGCTAGAGTGGGCAGGCAACACTCTTATCCAGTTGATTTGTTTTGTTTATTTTTACCTTTGTACGTTATTGGTAATCCTGTTTTGCTTTTAGATCAGTGTCAGGAGTTTTTCCGAGGTCCTCCGCCGTTACCGTTCAAGCAAGCCAAAAGCCCCTCATTTGATCTAACCTCTGCGTTGATTTTCTTGAAGACGGTTGTTTTCGGAGAAATTGTTTAGACTTAGTTTTGTCCTTTCGAAAAAAAAAGTACTTTAATTTATTACCTTATTTTAGCATTTTTTAATAATTAAAATGAAACTTATCACAAACATTCTATTTATTTTGCGAAAGTTATAGTAAACACTTATCAAGGAGGCACACTTGTGCCTCTTTAAAGAGGCGACCCACCACAATGTTAAGCGATTTCCGGTCCTAACGGTCGCAGAGAGACAGCGGTAATCGCATTTTGTAGCCCAAGCTCAAACTAAGAAACGTGCAAAATTTCACCCCCCTCCGACTTTATCTTCATGGGTAAAAGTGGGCCGGAAGTTTCGACCCTCCGACCACAGCCCCCCTTTAACGTTGTCCGATTGGGTTGAAATTTAGAGGTTGAGCTTTACTAGGGCCCGGGAGCTTATCCTCGAAATTTCAGCTCAATCTGATCACTTCTTCCCTGTTTTCCAAAAACCAAATATAGCCACTTAAAGTTCATTTCTCTTTTTTTTCTTATCCACGCCTACAGGCCACAGTTGGCAACTGATCCGGGTGAATGAGGACTCATTCGAAGCAGAATTCGACCTGTTAGGGCCTTTTGATATTTTCAGACCGAAAAAATTAACCCCCGAATTTACATTTACGAAAAACCTCGTTTTCCTATAATAGCCCATGTTAACTTTTCCCACCACAACCCCCCTTTAACGTTATCTGATCGGGCTGAAATTTAGAGGATAAGCTTTCCTGGGGCCTGGGAGCTTATCCTCGAAATTTCAGCTCAATCTGATCACTCCTTCCCTGTTTTCCAAAAACCAAATATCAAGTTTTGTGGGAATTTGCTTGCGTCAAAAATAGATTCTATTTACTAAAAAACAATTACAATTGTGTCTCTTTAGTCCATCGGTTGATACTCCAGCCTGTCAGGCGGAAAACCCGGGTTCGATTCACCGTCAGAGCAAATTTTTTATATACTGAATTTAAACTTTAAAAAAGAAACTCAGTTTCTTTTTTAAATTATTTGAAAAAAATTACGTTTTCTAAAGAGTTAAAGAGGCTGAGTTACAAGGTCGACCCTTAAAACGTACAGGGATTAGGAGGCACAGTTGGGGGGCTGTTAAAGAGGCTGAGTCACAAGTTCGAACCTTAAAACGTACAGGGATTGGGAGGCACCCTGTACGACGTGATTTGAGTAATCAGAAATTAAAAGTCTTAACACAAGAATGTTCAAGAGCGGGGGGTTTGGGGGGCGGCAGCCCCCCAACTTTAACTCCTGACACGATCAGCTAACAGTTAGTCAAGCAATAATAAGTAATAAACTGTACAAAAACGTGCAGAAAATTATTTGAAAAAAACTACGTTTTCTAAAGAGTTAAAGAGGCTGAGTTACAAGGTCGAACCTTAAAACGTACAGGGATTAGGAGGCACAGTTGGGGGCTGCCGCCCCCCAAACCTCCCGCTTTCGCATCCTTTAAATAAAAAAAAAGTTCTTTAAACTGAAAGTAAGGAGCGACATTAAATCTTAAAACGAACAGAAATTATTCCGTATATGAAAGGGGCTGTGCCCTCCTCAACGCCTCGCTCTTTACGCTAAAGTTTTTATTGTTTAAAAAAAAGAGTTGAGAGAAAGTCAAACTTTAGTGTAAAGAGCGAGGCGTTGAGGAGGGCACAGCCCCTTTCATATACGGAATAATTTCTGTTCGTTTTAAGATTTAATGTCGCTCCTTACTTTCAGTTTAAAGAACTTTTTTTTTATTTAAAGGCTGCGAAAGCGGGGGTTTGGGGGGCGGCAGCCCCCCAACTGTGCCTCCTAATCCCTGTACGTTTTAAGGTTCGACCTTGTAACTCAGCCTCTTTAACTCTTTAGAAAACGTAGTTTTTTTTCAAATAATAGTAAAATACGTTATAGTAAAATTGCACATTTTTTTCATTTTTTTTTCATTTAGTGATTTTGGTAAAGCAGTTCACCGCTGTCTAGTTGGATTTTCTGAATACCCTTATTGAATTCAGGCAGCAGTCCATGAACAAAAATTGAAATGCATCCTGCTTATGTAATCTATATATAAAGCGTTCCTAAAAGATCATTCTAGAAATGGCTGAGGGAAGAACAAAAAATGACTTTAAGCGGTGTTATAAAATGTGTTTGTAGTTGCATTTAATTGTTGTTTTTTATTTTGTTTACTTTAGTTATGGTTAAATCATAGTTAGTATTGTAAATGAAAAAGTTGCAAAATGTCAAAGATAGCTTAGCTATATTTTGGATAAATTTCATTGGTACAAATTGGTTTTTAACTATAGCCCATCTTAGATAGGGCAATGCTTATTTGACCTTTGTGATCGGACTAGCCCTAGTTTACGTGCGTAAATTCTCTCACTCACAATAATAATAATAATAATAATAATAATAATAAAAAAAAAAAACTGTTCACAGATGGGCACAAACAGTTAAGCCGGACATCAACATAAGGCGTGGGATGCAGATATTATTTCTCCATGGGGATAGAATGTTAGTACATTTTAAACAAAAACGTAAAATAGAAGGTAAATAGAATGAAAAACATAAGTGCGGACATAATATAGGTTGCAAATGTAATATTCTACTAGATCAAGAGATACAGGTTTGGCAATATTAAAGAAGCCTTTCTGATTCCCTTCGTCTCTACACGTCGGTGAAGGAGTTTTGTTTTTTGGTGAATTTAAAAAAAAAAGAATTGAAGTATATAATTGAATAAAAGGGATATTTTACCACTTGGGGTAAGAAGGAAGTATTTAGGGAAGAGGAGAGGGCAAGATGGTCCTTACTTTTGCCTGTCGTGTGGAATCATGGATGGAAATGCAGATCATGTGACGTATGAATGTGTAAAATTAAGTGAGTTGAGAGAAGTGTATTGAAAGTGTGAGTTTGATGAGAGATGGCTGGTAAATATAATGAGGGATGAATATTTTGCAAGTATTAAAAATTTAGGACGATTTCTCAGGTTGGCCATGGAGCACAGAGGTAGATTTTGTGATTTGTGTTTCTCTTTGTTTATGTTATGTAGTGTTTATGTATTGACAATTATTTAAATGTGATTTTCCTGTTTGTTTGGTAGTGTCTAAGGCTATTAGCGCAATTAAATAAAAAAACAAGTTTTTTTAACTGAAAGTAAGGAACGACGTTAAAACTTAAAACGAACAGAAATTATTCTGTATATGAAAGGGGCTGTCCCCTCCTCAACGGCTCGCTCTTTACGCTAACGTTTTTCATTCTTAAACAAAATAGAGTTGTGAGAAAGTTAAACTTTAGCGTAAAGAGCGAGGCGTTGAGGAGGGGACAGCCCCTTTCATATACGGAATAATTTCTGTTCGTTTTAAGTTTTAACGTCGTTCCTTACTTTCAGTTAAAAAAACTTGTTTTTTTTTATTTAATTTTTGAACGTTTTTTAATTAATGCAGGTTTTGATTTTGGCTCACCGTACATGAATAATTAAAACAAAATTTGAATGTTGATTTTATTTTTATTTGGTTAAATTGCTTTCTCGAAACATGTTTAATTTTATTTACGAACGTTTATTAGTAATAAATATACGTAACTTACGAATTAACTTACGTAACGAACTTCTATATTCATATATCTTTAATACGTATATTAGAGGGTTCGCCCCCTAGTCAATACCTTGCTCTTTAAGCTAAAGTTCGAATTTTGTTCCAATTCTTTAAAAATGACCCCTTAATCACAAATGCCGTTAATTAGAATAAATAGCTCTTATGAAAGTACTAAATAATCTTTGGCTTAAAGAGCGAGGTATTGACTAGGGAGTGAACCCAATCATATACGCAATGTTTTCTGTCGTTTTAAGTTTTGATGTTGCTCCTTACTTTCAGTTGAAAAACTTGTTTTTATATATATATATAATTTTTGATCTTTTTTTTAAATAATGCTGGGAAATCCGGCGCCCCCTTCATAGCAATGTCCCTTCCCCCATGAAAACTTCCTTCATGGAAAGATCCCCCACATAACCCCCGACCTCCCCCCCCCACCCCACTACCAGAAAAAATCCCCCCTGGAAACGTCTGTATACTTCCCAATAACCAATACTATATGTTAACACTGGGTAAAGTTCATAACTTTTAGCCCTCACTCCAGGGACTTCGGGGGATTAAATCATCCTAAAAGACATAGTTATCATATTTTCGACCATGCTGAACAAAATGGCTATCTCAAAATTTTGATCGGGTGACTTTAAGAAAAAAAATGAGCGTGGGAGGGGGCCTAGTTGCCCTCCATTTTTTTTGGTCACTTAAAAAGGGCACTAGAACTTTTAATTTCCGTTCCAATGAGCCCTCCCACGATATTCTAGGACCCACTGGGTCGATACGATCACCCTGGGGAAAAAAAACAAATAAACACGCATCCGTGATCTTTCTTCTGGCAACAAATGCAAAATTCCACATTTTTGTAGATAGGAGTTTGAAACCTCTGCAGTAGGGTTCTCTGATACGCTGAATATGATGGTGTGATTTTCATTAAGGTTCTATAACTTTTAAGGGGTCTTTCCCCCTTTTTTTCGAAAATCAGCCAAATTGTCTCAGGTGCGTAACTTTTGATAGGTGGGACTAAACTTGATGAAACTTATATATTTGAAATCACCATTAAAATCTGATTCTTTTGATGTATCTATTGGTACAAAAATTCCGTTTTCTACAGTTTAGTTACCATTGAGCCGGGTCGCTCCTTACTTACAGTTCGTTACCACGAACTGTTTGATAAAACTTACTTACTATAGGAATTGAGTAGGTACTGGTGTAGTAGAGGGTCAATAATCTGTTTCAATTTTGTAAAAAAAAAAGAATAAAAAAAAAGTATCTTAACTCATGGGAATCTTAACTTTAACTAAGTATCTTAACTTATGACACCTACTTATTGGTGTCATAAATATTTGATGTCTCTCGTCAATTGTCTGCTGCGTAGTCAACGATGTGGCCATCTTGCTCTGATTGTATTGGACCCAGCTTCCTGGCTTTTTAATGGTGTGCCCTGTAGAAACTTCTATTGAAGGGGCAAAGCAATAACCATCAAATTCACCTCAAAGATTTCGTATTCACCGCTTAATACCATAACAAATAAAGTGTTAGCAATGTCTAGGCTTTTTCAAACCCTTTTTTGTGGGGTGGGGGTACTTGAATAGGTATTTAGTCTCCACAAAGTCCAGCAGTTAGATTCCTAAAATAAACAAGTTAGGAAAGTAAATTAAAATAATATATTGTCGAAGTTCTTGAATGTGATAAGTATCAGACTTAATTAATCAATTAATTTTGAATTTTGAATCTCTCCAAAGTCCTTCGTAAATTAATTAACTTGTAGTTAGAATTGTCACTGATTTTTTTTAATGGTATACTAAAGGCAGGTAAAAGTTTTCTCCCGAATCTAAATTTAGTCTCTATATAATCATCTAAGGAAACTAAGTTGAAAAATTTCAGGGAAAACTCAGGGGGATGTTGAAATGAATAAGAAGACACCATGTGCATCTAGGTGGTCAAAAGGACTTATCTGCAATATCTCAGGAAGAGCTAAGGATAGTAGCTTGAAACTTTCAGAGCATCTTGAAAGGGAACGTTGATCAGAAGCAACGCTATAGCGTTGCCTATATTAAAGGCCATACGGCTCCAATGTTTTTATTATTTATTATTTTTTGTTTCCCAGAGGCACTTCATATGGAAGGGGTAATCGTAGAAGCTTCAAAAGGGGCTCATTCGATTGGGAATCGAGAGTTCTAGTGCCATTTTTAAGGGTCAAAAGTGACTGGAAGGCAACTAACACCCCTTCCGCGCTCACCAGTTCCCCAAACACATCCAATCAAAATTTTGAGATAGCCATTTTGTTCAGCGTAGTTGATTTCCACATAGAAATTATGTTTTTGAGGAGGAAACTCCCCCACAGACCTCAGGGCAAGGGTTGTAAGTTATGCCCTAGGGCATATAAGGCTTTTATAGAAAGCGTTGTCGTAGAAAACTTCCGAAAGGGCTCATTCGATTGGAAATTTAAATGGCTAGTTCCCTTTTTAATATTCGAAAGTAATTGGAAGGCAACTAGCAACCTTTCCACGCCCACCATTT
The DNA here is from genome assembly GCA_027921565.1 of Artemia sinica. Taxonomy (NCBI): domain Eukaryota; kingdom Metazoa; phylum Arthropoda; class Branchiopoda; order Anostraca; family Artemiidae; genus Artemia; species Artemia sinica. The sequence goes on along the minus strand of CM051263.1, from coordinate 15,170,456 downwards.
CCCCAAACACATGCAATCAACATTTTGATATAGCCATTTTGTTCAACGAGTTGAAAACTCTGGAAATTATATGTTTGAGCAGGACATTCTCCCACAGTCTTCAGGGGCAAGGGTTTATAATTTATGCCCTGGGGGTATATATGGTTCTTATGGAAGGAATGCTCGCATAAAGTTCAGAGAGGGCTTATTTGATTGGACACTGAAAGCTCTAGTTCACTTTTTAAGCGTCAAAAGATATTGAAGAGTAACCAGCTTCCCCCCGAAACCCTTTTTTCCCAAATGCATCTAATAAAAATTTTAAGATAGCTATTTTGTTAAAATTAGTTCAAAGATCATATAACAAAATTCCGATGTCGACACAACCCCCCAGGGTCCGGGGGCAGGCGTTTTAAGTTATGCCTTGGGGCCCTATATGGGTCTTATGGAAGGGATGCTCGTATTAACTGCAAAGAGGGCTCATTTGATTGGAAATTGAAAGTTCTAGTTCAATTTTTAAGAGTCAAAAGATATTGGAGGGCACCTACCCCCTTCTCCACGCCCACTTTTCCTCAAACCCATCCGATAAGAACTTTGAGATAGATTTTTTATATAGTTCAAAGACTATATAACGATAATTTCGGGGTTGAGACAGCCTCCCAGGGCCCGAGGGCAGGTGTTGTAAGTTATGCCCTGGGGGAATATATGGTTCTTATGGAAGGGATGCTCGTAAAAACTTCAGAGATGGCTCAATCGATTGGAAACTGAAAGTTTTTGTTCAGTTTTTTAGAGTCAAAAGAGATGGAAGGGCAACTAGGCCCCCCCACGTCCCTTTTTCCCCAAATGCATTCAATAAAAATTTTGATATAATCATTAAGTTAAAAATTACTCAAAAGTCAGATAAAAAAAAACTCAGGTGTCGTCACAACACCCCCCAGGGTCCGGGGGCAGGCGTTGTAAACTGTGCCCTGGGGCATATTTGATCTTATGAAAGGGATGCTCGTATAAACTTCAGAGAGGGCCTATTTGATTGGAAATTGAAAGTTCGAGCTCACTTTTTAATAGTCAAAAGACATCCAATGGCAGCTATCCCCCCCCCCAACGCCTTCTTTTTCCAAACCCATCTGATGAAAATTTTGAGATATAATATTTTGTTAAAAATTGTTCTTATGAAAGGGATTCTCGTATAAAACTTCATAGAGGGCTCATTTGATTGGAAAATGAAAGTTTTAGTTCAATTTTTAAGAGTCAAGAGAATTAAGGGCAACTATCCCCCCCCTCCCCCGCCCTTTTTTTCCCCAAACCCATCCGTTACAAATTTTGAGATAGCCAGTTTTTTGGAAAATGGTTCAAAAATTAGATAACCGAAACTCCCCCCAGGGCCTGGGGGATAGGCGTTGTAAGTGTTGTTTCTGGGGGCGTATATGGTTCTTATGAAGGGATGCTCGTATAAACTTCAGAGAGGACTCATTTGATTGGAAATTGAAAGTTCTAGTTCAATTTTTAAGAGTCAAAAGATATCCGAGGGCAACTAGCCCCGCCCCCACACACACCCTTTTTTTCCAAGCCCATCCGATAAAATTTTTATAATAGCCATTTCATTAAAAATAGTTCAAAGGTCAGATAAGAAAAATTCCTGTGTCGATGCAACCCCCCAGGGTTCGGAGGCAGGCGTTATGAGTAATGCTCTTTGAGATAGACATTTTCTTAAAAATAGTTCAAAGTTCAGATAACAAAATCTCCGGTGTTGACACTGCCCCCCGAGGGCCCGGGGGTAGGCGTTGTAAGTTATGCCGTGGGGGCAAATATGGTTGTTATGAAAGGGATGCTCGTATAAACTTCATAGAGGGTTCATTTGATTAGAAATTGAAAGCTGTAATTCAATTTTTAAGAATCAAGAGTAATTGGAGGGCAGCTATTCTCCCCCACACTCCATTTATTGTTTTCCTAGAGGCACTTCATATAGAATGGGTCGTCGAATAAACTTAAAAGGGGGCTCATTCGATTGGAAATTGAGAGTTCTTGGGCCCTTTTTTAAGAGTCAAAACTGATCGGAGGGCAACTACCCCCCCCCCCCCCGCCCAAGCTCTTTTTCCCCAAATACATCTGATAAAAAATTTGAGGTAGCCATTTTGTTAAAAATAGTTCAAAGATTATATAACAAAAACTCCTTTACGTATAGCCATTTCGTTAAAAATAGTTCAAAGGTCAGATAAAGAAAACTCCTGTGTCGACACAACTCCCTCAGGGCCCGGGGCAGGCGTTGTGATAGACCCCTTCTCCATGCCATATTTTCCTCAAAACCCATCCGATATGAACTTTGAGAGAGCCATTTTTTTCAAAATAGTTCAAAGGTCATATAACAAAAACTCCGGTGTCGACAAAACCCCCCAGGGCCCGGGGGGCATGCATTGTAAGCTATGTCCTGGGGCAGTATATTGTTCTTATGAAAGGGATGCTCATATAAACTTCAGAGAGGGTTCACTAGAATGGAAATTAAAAGTTGTAATTCATTTTCTCAGAGTGAAAAAAGATTGGAGGGCAACTAGCCCCTCCCACCCTCCACGCCTTTGGGTTTATTGGATGGATAAACCCATCCGATAAAAATTTGAGGTGACCATTTTGTTAAAAATAGTTCCACCATTAGATATTAAAACTCCGGGGTCGACACAGCCCCCCAGGGCCCAGGGACAGGCGTTTAAAGTTATACTCTGGGGATATATATGGTTCTTATAGAAGGGATGTTCGTATAAACTTCAGAGAGGGCTCATTTGATTGAAAATAGAAAGTTCTAGTTCACTTTTAAAGAGTCAAAAGAGACCGAAGGTTAATTAGCCCCCCCCCCTCATGCCCTTTTCCCCAAACCCATCCGATAAAAATTTTGATATAGCCATTTTGTTAAAAATAGTTCAAACATCAGATAATAAAAACTCTGAGGTTGACACAAACCCATTTTTTCACTTTGGTATTGTTACTTTGATACTAGTTATGATACTTTGATGAACATTTGAATTTTTTTTAAAGTTTGGTTTTAAATAAGGAATTTTTCAAAAACTTGAAACTTTTTGCAATCAAAAACGAACAAAAATTAATAAAAAAAACCTTCCGAAAAATAAGTTTTTCAAAGAAAAGTAAAGACTATTTTAAGCTTAAGCTCAGCAGATACAAATTCCTGTTAAAATTCAAACTCAAAACGACCAGAAATTACTATTAAAGAGAAACCCAAAATGAACAGAAATGGAACAGCAATCATTGCAAAAAACATACAGCAAGTAATAATATAAATGAATAAATAGATCTTAAAGCGATAATGCTTAGATTGAATATGAAAATCAAGCTTAAAACGACAAACAAATTCCTATTGAAGTATAAAAGAAAATTAAAACGAACAGAAATTAAATAAACAATCAATGCAAACAAACATACAATTGATGTTAATTTATATTGATAAATAAATCTTAAAACGAGTGAAACTTAAATTTAATATGCAAATCAAGCTTGAAACGAACAAAAATCACTACAAACAAGAGTTTTGGGTATCACCTCCTTCTGTCACTTTAAAAGTCTAAAACCTACTTCGTCATTGGCGCTTTACTGAAAACTATATGCGTCTTAAACAGTCTTGGAAAGTATAAACAACATCAAATTGAATATTTGGTGTATAATGATATTAATTGTTGAAAGATCCATCAGTTCAAGAATTTATTTCATTGTAATTTTATTTGCATTTTCAATACTATAAGAACTGGAAAAGAAAATTTGTAAAATAATTCGTTTTTAGTTAAGCGCCAATGACGCAGTAGGCTTTTGGTTTTTATTTACAGTTAAGAAAGGGGGTGTATCCAAACTCTAGTTTGTAGTGAAACTATATTCGTCTTGAACAACTTTAAAAACAACTAATAAATTAAACTGAATATTTGATGTATAATGATATTAATTGCTGAAAGCACATCAGTTCAAAATGTTACTATAATTTTAATGTTTATTTTCAATATTAAGTACAAAAGAAAATATTTGTCATAAAATTGCTTTTCAGTAAGCGCCAATGATGCAGTAGGTTTTAAACTTTTACAGTGAGAGAAGGAGGCGATACCCAAACTCTTTTTTGTAATGGTTTTTGTTCGTTTCAAGCTTGATTTGCATATTCAATTTAAGTTTCACTCGTTTTAAGATTTATTTATTAATTTAAATTAATATCTATTGTATATTTGTTTGCATTGATTGTTTATTTAATTTCTGTTCGTTTTAAGTTTCATTTATACTTCAATAGGAATTTTTTTTTTCGTTTTAAGCTTGATTTTCATATTCAATCTAAGCATTATTTGCTTTAAGATCTATTTATTCATTTATATTATTACTTGTTGTATGTTTTTGGCTATGATTGTTTATTTAATTTTTGTTTGTTTTGGGTTTCACTTATTCTTTAATAGTTATTTCTGGTCATTGAATTTTAT
>CM051263.1:15053526-15161026 GCA_027921565.1 Artemia sinica | reverse complement strand
GCCTCCCTCAGGCCACTCAGTGTGTACCCAGGTGGCGATAGGGGAAAGCCATACAGGTATGTAGGCCACCTCCATAGGAGGCACAGACCAAGGGGGACCTTGTCCCTTGGGATCCATAATAGAAACTGGGGCACCTTGCCCGGGCCTTAAATAAAGGCGAAGGAGGAAGAAGCCCCTAAAATTTACACTCAAAAGGGCCCAGGGGCGTGTACACACGTCCTTTGAGTTAAAAATCTTCTCCCAGTTATGGGTTAAATTGCATGGTGACGCAGAAAACCATCGTTGGAGGATCCTGAATAGGAGGACAACTGCGACAGGGCGTAAGATCCAGATCTATGGACAACAACCTCTGCAAAGGGATGCATCTACCCTTTCGGTGTACCTGCAAGACTGGGGACCTTACGGTCGACTCTATTTACCCTTGAGGAGTGGCGCCCCTCGAGGAAATTATAGCCTAGTAAACGACACAGTATTCGCACGGGATTCAGATTAATGGATAATTTTTCTGGGCTTGATCTGTTTTGACGGGCGTTTTTTGGGCTGAAAAACCTCTTCCTAGCTAATTTATCTACTATGGGTCGCCTCCCCGTAGTAGCATAATATTTGTAGGCATGAATATATAATGAGTCGGGGGCAATAAGCTTGAGACTGTCTGTGCAGGATTTCGACTCTTGTTGATAGAAGAGCATAGCCAAGTGCTGAAAAACCATATTATGACCAAGAAGGGCCAAGGATTGCGGAAAGCCTCCATTCATACTGGAGGTCCCAGGAACTTCTTGCTGTCCAGTTCTAAGCCGGCTTAAGCGCTTTGGCGTAGACTTGAGAAGATATGTTGATCCCCTTCCTGCACTGGTATCGAGGATCATTGCTTTTCCTAAGGCCAAAATAATTTCAGTGATTTAAAGAACATGAAAATTGGAACTTAGAATATTAAGACGTTAAAAAATGACTATCGTATCGACATTTTGACTGAAATATTCAGCGATTCTAATCGGACTTATAAGGAGTTTCAGAAACTCATATAACAGTGGTAGGAAGCATGAAATTAAGTGATGTACAATTGTTTACTCAGGCAGGAAGGATAGGGTACATAGACAGGGAGTAAGGCTCATGATGAATAAGGAAGCTGCTAAGTCTTGTTTAGACTGGGAAGGTATTAATAATAGAATACTAATTGCCCATTTTATGACTAAAAATTTCAAGGTATCAGTTACAGTAGTATATGCCCCGACTGACGGAGATACTGGTGACTTAGATGAATTTTACTTACAGTTACAGGAGCAAAAAGACAGTGTCTCAGGTAAAAATATACTGTTTTTAGGAGGAGATTTTAACGCCCAGGTCGGTAGAACTAGGGATAGATAGTATCATAGTCTAGATAAATTTGGTGTAGGGAAAGAAAACAGTAATGGCTATAGACTTTTGTAATTTAGCAGGTATAACAATCCGGTAATAATCAATGCGATGTTTGGTCATAAAATGGCCAATAAGTTAACATGGTATTCACGTGATGGTAACACAGCAAAATTTATTGATTATGTTATTGTAAACCAAAGACTAGCAGGATCAATACAAGATACTAGGGTATATGGGAGTACTGTCGTTGATGTTAAAAGTAAATATCACATTCTAGCAGTATCTAGTGTTAATTTAAAGCTGAACGCTTGGAAGTGTAACTACCTTCCGGGAAGTTATGATGTTGGTAGACTCCAGGATGAAAATTTGAGAGAAACTTTCCAGGAACAGTTGAATATTCAACTTGAGAGTTTAAAATTTGACAGTATGGAAAATGGTTGGAATAATTTTAGAAACATAATTTGTGAAGTTGCTGAAGGTGTATTAGGGAAGAAAGTTAGGACTTCAGCTAAGAATATTAGTGAAAAAGATTTATGTTCAATAGAGAGGAGAAGGGGCTTGTACAAGAATTATCTGACTGATAGATCATATGAAAACAAAAAGAATGTAAAGAAAGTGAAGAAAGCCTTAAAAAATGAACTAAGGAGGTGTTAAGCGGAGGCCATGGATAAAATCGCCGAGGACGTGGAAGATGCAGCCAAACAGCTGCAAAATTGCCGAGGATCTGGATGATTGCAGCTAGACATTATCATAGTAAAAACTGTACTGGCATGTTAATAAATTGAGAGGGAATAGTCAATCTGAACTTGTCCCAGTTAAAGATAGGAACAGGACCACAATTAGTGATACGGAAAGAATTAAAGAGAGTTGGATAGAACATTTTGAGAATGTGCTAAACCGAGATAGAGTTGCAGGAAAAGATATAGAGGAAATAAAAAAGTTTGTGATACCTTGAATGTGAAGGAAGATTTGTTTTGTGGGGAAGTATTAGCGACAGCACTAAAATGATTAAAAGATAATAAGGGTCCACGGTGCTGATAATGTGGTAAATAAGTTTCTTAAATATGTTGGCTCTGATGTTAGAAATAAGTTACTGAAGACTACGAACAGGGTTTTGAAAAAAAGGAAGTACCTAAAGATTTTAGGAAAACCTTAATTAAATCACTGTATAAGAAAGGTGATAAGAGTGAGTTTGGTAATTATCGAGGCATTAGTCTCGTCTATATAGGTAACAAATTACTTAGTAACAGGATACTAATTAGACTGAGATATGCTGTAGACAAAGTTATAAGAGAAGGACAATGCGGTTTTAGAAAAGGTAGAGGATGTGTCGACCAAATTTTCACTCTTAGGTTAATAATTGAGAAGTGTCTGAGTTGTGAAACACCTTTGGTCCTCAGTTTTATAAATTATGAGCAAGCGTTCAATTCTGTTTATAGAACAGCCTTAGCAAAGGTCTTATCCTTGTATGGTATACCAGACAAACACATTAAAGTGATTAGTGCGATGTACGAGAATAACACTGCTGCGGTTAAGGTAGGAAATGCTGGTAGCAGCTGGTTTTGTATTAAATCAGGAGTTAAACAGGATTGTTTTTCTATCTTCCTCTATAAGGATCATTTTGATGGACTTTGTCTTAAGGAGTACAGGAAAGGCAATATGAGACCACGGAATCAAATGAGGAGGAAAAACTCTCCTGGACTTAGATTATGCTGATGATTTAAGCATCCTAGATGAAAATGTGAGCAAAATGAATGAACTTTTAGAGGTTTTGCGAGTTCAGGGTGCTAGAATAGGGTTGAAACTTAATGTTAAGAAGACTAAGTCACTGAGGCTAGGAATAAGGGAAGATGAAAAGTTGACGTTGGGTAACGAAGAGATTGATCAAGTGGGGCAGCTTCACTTACCATGTTAGTGTTATTAGTAAGGACGATGGGAACAGTGAAGATGCTTAAAGTAGAATAGCTAAGGCTCAGGGTGTTTTTTCAAAGTTAAAAAAAGTTTGGAAGAATGGGAAGATAACTCTGCAAAGCAAGATTAGAATATTGGAAGCTACTGTGATGACAGTAGTCACATATGGCTCGGAAGCATGGGCGCTCCAAAAAGCGGATGAAGATTGGCTAGACGTTTTCCAGAGAAATGCCTACGGATTGTTCTGGACACCCGGCTGACTAACTGTATTTCAAACAGTAGGCGGTACGACAAATGCGGTTCAGTCCCGCTTTCTAGGGGTATAATGAAGAAAGGTTGAGAGGGCTAGGGTACGTTCTGTGGATGAAGGATGATAGATTGCCGAAGATTGTCCTTTCTGGTCAACCGTCTTGGGCTAAATGGAAAGCACGTCGTCCTCTTCTGGAGTGGGAGGATATCATAAAGGAATATTTATTGGAAATGGTAACTTCCTGGGAGGGCGTAATTAGGGAGGCTTTGAATAGATTAGGACGGAGGAGGAGCATGTGTAGCTGTGTTAACCTCAGGTTGCTTGGTGCTGCGGTGAGTTGTTAGCAGTAGTGGTAGTAGAAATTATTGAATGAATGAATGAATTTATTAACCCTTCAAGTTTAGACAAGAAACAAAGACGGAGCAAAAATAAAAGGAAATAAAAAAATGAAAAACGAAAAGACGCTTCAACAGAAACAATAATGAAAAAGAAAGAAAAACAAAAGAAGACACTTACACTTAAACTAACAAGGAGAAAAGAAAATTTACATTACTGATGAAAACTACTGCGTTAGTTTGGGCCACCACTGATGAGTTTGATGATTATTATTGAATTTAACAATCTGTTCTTCTGCCGCTTTCAGTGGATCCGTGATATTGTAAATCCTGATTTTTTTTTATTCCTGGTCCAAGTTGGGAGTCTGAGTAAATATTTGCAAACCGAAAAAAAGTGCTGCGGATTTTATTTTTATCGGTTTGAGTAAATATGTTCCAAATAGGTGTACAGTATAGAATGTGGGGTGTTGCAATCGCATTATACAATGTGGCAAGCATGGATCTATTGAAAAAAAGTTTGCCTTGATAAATGTCGCATAAGCAGTTCAAATGCGGCGTTGTATATGTGAAAGTAGAAGCTGACGTGTGTGTTTAATAGAAGTGTCAATCGGGAGTCCACGGTAGGTTATGTGGTTAGACGGTTTGATTGGCATGCTGTCAAGAGAGATGTTAAGATTTTGGGTTTCATCTTTCCAATTAAACAATACAACCTCCGATTTTTCAGGATTAAATTCAAGTCCAATCTTAGCATACCCCTCGGCCAGCACTCCAAAAATCTTTGAAATCAGTTGCAGCGTGCGACTCACATTCAGGATGTCGTCTGCGTAGCAGACCAACGACAAGTTTATAGCCTGCAAAATATACGATGATGGGCATTGTGCTTGAGCATCCAGGACGTAATTGTTGAACAATGTGAGGGGTGTTATAGCTCCTCATCTGGCTCCTTTTCTTGTCAGGATCAGTCGTTCACGTGGTGAGGGGGTGAAAATTTATCTGTAGGCAATTTCAGCTGAACTTTAAGACCCGAATACATATTACGCAATGCCATGATAGTAGCGCGGTTTACCCCTCTTTTTGCTGCAAAAAGAAGCATTGCAGCGTGTATTAAAGAATCGAAAACCCTGCGTTTGTTATGTCCCAGCTAGAATTAGGCTGTCTTCACTTCTATCTGCATCAGTAAGGGCATTAGCCACAGCTGCAAGAGCATCCGTACTTCCCACACGAGGCTGGAAGCAAAACTGATTAGGAGTCAGATAACATTTTTCTGTTAATTCATCAAGAAAAATCAACTCGAACAGCTTGCAGAGAGTAGTGAAGACAGTGATAGGGCGAAAGGATGAGCACTGTACGGACAGTTTGCCTTTCTTCGGTATTGGTGTTAAATCCATAACTCGGAAAGTAGACGGCACCACTCTCTGAGTAAAAATCATCTGCATTAGCAGTTGTACATGATTTCGGAGCTCAGCTCCCCCATGCATGAGATGCATTGCAATTATACGATCAATCCCGAAAGACGGTTTTCGCTTCAGGTGTTTAATAGCACGTTCAGTAGCTGAAAGAAGGACGACAAAATCATTATGAGGCATCCCAGGTAGAAATGTATCTAATTCCTGCTCAAACTTCCGCTCCACACCCGCATCCGGAGACGAGAACTCCGACTCGAAGTGGGCATATCACTCTGACGCTGGGATTTAAATAATTTGAATTTGTTGTAAGTTAAAAATGTAGCCTTCTAAAGCAAGCTTGATGCTGTTTGCAACAAAAGGTCTTATAAGACAGATATTGTAAAAAAAATTAACGCACCCTGCAACATCTATGTGCTTGCTAAAAATGGGTAGATGTAACTTTCTCTTTCTTTCTGTCTCTCTGAAGCACCTTGCGACACGTTTGTGCTTACTGAAAATTGAATGTGCTTACTCTTCCTATCTCTTTGAAATATTAAAAATCACACAAATTTCTAAGAAAACCTCCATGTCTAGGGAAAACAAGAGCTCGAAGCAGCTTGCGACACGTAAGTGCTTACTGAAAATGGGTAGGCATCTCTTACTCTCTCTATAGTTTCCACTCAAATTTCTCTCTCTCTCTCTCTCTCTCTTTCTCTCTCTCTGTCTCTCTCTCTGTCTCTCTCTCTCTCGCTCTCTCTTTCTCTCTAAAATACAAGAAACCATACAGGAAAACGTCCATTTTTTGGATGGGGGAGAGGCGAAGGAGTCCAAAGCCGCTGTAACACGCACGCGCCTGCCAAGAATGGGTTTTAGTATTAAACACTGAAATAAAGGCTCAATATGCAAAACTATTTTAAGGACTTAGTCGGGGTCAATACTGAAAATGATCAAAAATTGCCCATTTAAATTCAGTACGTGATGGTAGGCTTTTTAGTTCAAGAGTTGAATAAATTCTGAGACCACACTGGCTAAACATGACTTACCACAAAAAAATGAAGAATAAAAAAATAAGTAAAAAAAAGACAAAATCAAACGATGGTGGTTTTCAAAAAGTGAACAAATCAAAAAGAATCTAGAATACATTGGCAAATACATACTTCTGCTTAGCCGTACTCATTTCAAAATAAAATAAATTAATCTTGGTGCTGATGCGTTATATGGACACTTTTATATATTGTACAAGGAAACCAGTCACGGAAAACCCGTCAAACAGGCTATTCTCAAGAGACCGCTATACATAAATGACTGCAAAGCCGTCGTTTTTCGATGAGTTCAAATATTTAAACGATTGTTTTTTGGGTTTAAGAAGGAAAAGGTTAGGTTAGGTTACGTATTTAATATATGCTATGCTTTACCCCCCACCACCCCCTAATGTGCAAATATATAGCTCACATTTGTTTATAAACTATTATATATTCATCCTATTTTATTTTATTTCATTAGCATTAACCAAACTTGACTTTTAGAAGTGTCCATATAACGCAACAGTACCTTAATCTTTTCGAGTCACGTGTGCACAAGGAAAAAATTACTCGGGAAAAAATGCACACCCCAGAGCCTGTTTTGCTAGATTTCTGAATATTGATGGCTGTTGCATAAATATCCTTCTTATATCTCCTTTCTTCCTCTTTTGTTTTCTGCTTTTTTGTTCTTTCTTCCTCAATTTGGATATTTCAGCAAACGTTTTAGTCAATCCCAGAGGCTCTATTTCCTACTCATATCTGTTATATAAATATTTTCTTTGGGACCTCCTCCTTGATCACCACTTATCTCCACAGAGAGATGTTCTCTGGGCATGTTTAAATTATCTTGGTTGATTTCAACGCCCCAAGGGGATTTCTAAGAGGTAGTAAATTCAGCAGAATATAACGCCTTTAATTTAATCAAAGAGTTTGGTTGAAATTAGAAAACTCAAGTGTAAATTGTGAAATAAAATCTTAAGGCTCGGGCTCATCCGTCTATATCTTATAAATTCTCGCAAAATTACACTATAATTTTTTAACATTCTCCGTTTTGAACCTTTCCCCGTCATAATCCTCTCTTCCCCAACAAGAAAAATCTTTGGCACCTACCAGCAAAAGTATCTACGTTTTATCTGTCCCGATAAACTCGGTGTCCACCTCATATTCTTTTTTGAAACTACCCATACCACCCCTACCCATATTATAAAGAGCTATCCTAGTTTTGTGATTCATTTTCTATTCCAGAAAAAATTCTTTTCATACTTGTTCGGAAAACTCTCATGTGGTAATTTATGTTGCACATATTGATTTTTTGTACCACGAATCCAGTGGTAGTTTTAGGGGGTAGGAGAGAGGGGGCACTTGTCCTGAGCGCAGAAATTTTACGGGCTCACAATTTCGAATATATAATTTTATTGCTACTATTACTACTAACAACTCACCGCAGCACCAAGCCGTCTGAGGCCAACAGAGCTACGCACGCTCCTCCTCCATCTGAAGCTATTCAAAGCCTCCCTTTTTACACCCTCCCACGAAGTTCCCATTTCATTTAAATCTTTCTTTATGACGTCCTCCAACCCAGACGAGGACGACCTGCTTTCTGTTTAGCCCTAGACGGTTGGCCAAAAATAACGATCTTCGGCAATCTGCCGAATATGACGGTTGGCCACCTCAACCTTTCTCTCACTATAGCCCTACGAAGCGAAAATTTCGTAATTTATGAAATTTCGAATCCGAAATCAAATTAAATCCAAAATTATCATTTTTTCCATATCTTCGTCGCCATTTCTTGAAAATAAAAATATATGTAACAATAAAAGTGATATATTGTGATGATTTAGATCCCGTTCTGTTGCTCCATGAACTTCAAGATATAAAAAAAAATAATTCAACACAGCCACACTTCGTTATGGAAACCTATAGATGATTCAAGATTAATCTTGCAATACGGAAGCGAAGGGTTCCTTGCAAACGTAAAGGTTTTCTATAAAATATTATTAGCGATTGCACTGTCGGTGGCCAGTAATGAGTGGTTGTATACCTTAAACCTTAGATCCTCTAGAGCCACGAATGGCGCAAAGGGTGTCTAGGAAACCTCGCCAGAATCACGGAACTGAGCTGCAGCCATGACGTCCTCCAACTGGGGTGGAAGAGACTTCTTCCTCTACTCGGATCCTGTTTCTACTGCCATCACAAGACGTGTATTGATCGATCTTTTTGGGGCCTTCCTTCATAGCACTACTTGTAAAATGTACATGGAAGTTGATCCTCTAGCATAAAAAGGACGTGGCCAAAGTACGTCCATCTCCTGCGTTTCAGAAGGACAGTAACTAAGCGTTGACAGGTTGGCAGACGAAATTCAATATTCATGACATTTTTCTGTCACGTTATGTTCAGTATTTTTCTAAAGCAGATGTTTTCAAAGGCTAGGACGTGTTTCTCTACTTGAACATTTAGTTTCCAGCATTCACTTGGAAAGAGGAGAACGGACATGACATTACGGTTCATGAGGCGGAGCTTCAAGCGCATAAAGTATTTCTTACTGTGCCAGATTGGTTTCAACTTATTAAAAACTGATGTAGCTTGTCCAATCCTCTTTTTGATTTCGTTGATTTTCTTTTTCCCCATTATAATCAAACCAACTCCCTTTGTTCTTAAATCCGTTGACTGTTCATTTACTTTATCTTTGCATTTTAGTATCAGCGGAGAATCAAATGCAGCCATGCTTTTTGTCCTACTGACATTCGCTGCAAGCCCCAATTTTGGCCTTTTCATCCATGGCGTCGAGTAGCAGCTGTAGTTACTGTTTTGTTTCTTCGAGAAGAACAATTTCGTCAGTGAAGTCCACATCAGAGATCTGTCAGCTGCAAATCTTCACTCCAGATCCTGAAGAAATCCTTAGAATGTTGTTCACTACAATAACAAACAGGAATGAGGTTAGGACACATCCATGTTTGACACCAGACTCACCATCTTCATAGACTGTGATTATCATTTTGAATAGTTTATCAGGTACTCCGTAATAACTCAAAATCTTCCATAAAATATTTCGACCAACCGGATCGAATGCCTTTTCAAAATCGGTGAAGAGTATGTATACTTTGTTTTTGTCTCATTCCCTGTACTGTTCAATCATTGGTTTTAGAATGGAAATAAGATCAGAGCAAGACCTACCAGGCCGAAAGCTGTGTTGCTCTTCCCTGAGGTGTAAGTCTAGGGTTGCTCTTAGGCGTTTTAATATGACTGTGGATAGTATTTTTACTAGGAAGAGACGTTAAGTTGATGCCCCTCCAGTTGTCACAGATTAGCGCATCGTCCTTCTTGAAGAGGTTGACAAGTATGCCCCTGGTCCATTCTCTTGGACTTTTTCGTTATTCTAGATGACAACAAAGAGAGTAGTTCAAAGTGTTATGTAAGCTCGAAGGGATGTCTTCAGCATCTCTGCTGTGATCCCATTGACTCCAGATATACGTTCATTTTTTAACCTTTTCACAGGTTTTGCCACCTCTTTGGTATTCGGGGGGGGGGGTCAGTACCTTGTTAGTTATTAAGAAACGTCAGACCAATTACGGACCATAGTCAGATCGACTATGGGCCAGAAGGAACTAAATGACTTAGTGTTAAGGAGTAGAGAACACGAAGAATTAGAAACAATTAATTGAGATGACATAATCATTAATTTTGCAGAGGCTAAAGAAAGAAAAGTCAGATTTAAATAAATAGAAATTTCTTTTAATGAATGAATATTTTGTTGCAATTTGGCCTGAAAATTGTGGGAGACAGGGATGGGGCACTAATCAAGATTTTTCCCGGACACGAAAGAGGCCAGAACCCCCTGCTGTATGAATCCCTTTGTGATAAGTTTTCTAATGGCAAACAAATTAGCAGTGAAATACAGTTTTTAATCCAAGTGAGTTTAACAGGGCTTCCATTCTCTACTTCACGGCGTGTCTCCATTTAAAAGAAAAATAATAAAAAAAAATCACTGATTTCTAGTGATTGGAGAAGACAAGAGAAGGGAAGAGGATACATTTCCCTGGGATTTCCTTAAGATGTACTTCTACGTAGAAGCAAGGTCTCAAATTGCAATTTGAACATTTTTGTTTCTGCATGGAAGAGTATCCTATTGTCTCTAGATGTTACAGATACAGCACTTATGTATTTCACAATAATGGCTCGTTCAAATATTAAGGAAAATGACAAGATTTTTTTCTATGAGAAGTTTTCTATAAAGTTTTAGTTACATTATAAAAGGATTAAAAAAAACGAAATTTCTGTTTAATTCTTTTTAATACATTTCATACTTAAGAAGTTTAATAGCAAGTGATGGGGGGGGGGGGGGGGTGGAGTAGCCAGACTTCTGTGCCAGGGGATCGTCCATTTTTCAATTATTTTGACGCCATACAAAATCTCTGTGGTATCCAGAGTGTCTTGGAAGGCTTAGTCGCGGTATATCAGGGATCGTAGGTGGTTCTAGAGGAGTAGAAAGGTTTAGAAGCGTCTGAAAATGGTCTAAGGAATGGCTGAGGGTATTAATTTGAAACTTCCAGGGTATTTTGAGGGGGATGTTGACAGTGACGCACTCAGAAAATAACTATGTGGGGAAATGAACGGGGGTCCCTGGGCCAACCAACAGAAACTTTAAAATTCCTTAGAAAAATTTTATTTTAAGGCATTACTTTAGGTTTATTTTAGCTCTTTGAATGCAAGTTTTGAGCAGGGACTAAGGAATGAATAATAAAACCGAGTAGATTAAATAAAATTTAAAAACAGAATGTAATTTTTTTGAGGGAGGGGGGTTATAACCCCCCCCCCCGTGCGTGCACGTCTGGATGTTGAATCACACCTCCGAGATGACTGGAGACTTTTTGTGGATGCCCTAGGTGCCTCTGGAGGCATAGGAGGAACTAAGGTCTAAAGTAAACCTCTCAGCATTTCCATGAAGTTTCAACTTAATACCCGAAGGTTTTTTGAAGATCCAGGATTAAACATGCCCGCTTTTCCCATAAAAAACCTTATATATAAACAATGGGCAGCTTGCATAACTTACAGCCCACTGAGAGGAGGGGTTGTCAACCATAAAGTCACAGTTATTTGACCTTCAGACTATTTTGAACAAATTAATATCTCAAAATTTTGATCAAATGTGTGTTAGGGGGGGGAGAGATATTTTCTTCAGACCACTTTTGACTCAGAAAAAGAGCACTAGAACCTTTAATTTCAAGTTTAATTTCTTCGAAGTTTATACAACCTCCATTCGATGTAAAGTGACTCTGAAAAAAATAGTAATAAAATGTAATGAAGTCTTATGGCTAAATTTACTATAAACAACGCTTGAGTGTTACCTCTGATAATCTTAAACAGTTTGAAAGGGTGAGTTTAAATTTATATTTGTTGTTCCTTTAGCCTAAAATTACTCTTGTATTGCATTTCCAAAACTCAGTTTAATGTATAGATTAGGTTATCCACAGTTTTTAGATTATCATTTAAAAAAAAAAGTTTTCTGAAAAAGAAGTTTTTCAAAGACAAAAAAGATACACTTAAAACTGAACACGAACACAAATGAAGTCATATAATAATTCAAATTTAAAAACGATCAGAAGTTATTTTCAAAGAATACTTGAAATCCAACTAACAGAAATTAAAATAAATGATTGAACCCAATATTTAGGTATTATACACTGATATAGATGAATATTAAATCCTAAACCAAGTAAAAAAATAAAATAAATGTTCAAATAAAACTTAATTCGAACAGAAATTACGGTTCTATTTTATTATCTGTAACACACGCGAGAAGTGAAGTTTGGTTAATACTAATGAAATAAAACAAAATAGGATAAAAATATAATAGTTTAGAAACAAATTTCGGCTATATATTTGCAGATCAGGGGGGTGGGTTAAAGCATAGCATATATTAAATACCTAAATTATCACCATTCAGATCTAGCAAGTTAAAATTAAAATCTCCAATGAAGATAAAATCTAGACCACTACAGGACATACCAGACATTAACAGATCAAAACCTTCAATAAATTCATCCAAGCGAGTGCTAGGCGGCTTATACACCAGAAAAATAATTATTTTATTCTTTCCGATTTCTAATTCTACACAAGCACTTTCGATCTTTCCCTCAATCCAAATAATCAAATCATCTCTTATAGAATAATTCAAATACATCTTTACCAAAAATCCTAGGCCGCCACAATTCAGAGACTTTCGCTTTTTTACCTCCAATGAATAACCTGGGAAAAAAATGACGACAAAGACTGGTCTGAATTAATACATGTTTCGCAAACAGCAATTAAATCAATATTTTGTGAAGAATCTTCAATAAATTGCAGAACATCGAGATACCCAGGAGTCGAGTTAATTTTCTAGACAAACTTAAAATAAACTAAAGTAAGTACAAAGAGGAGTTTGGCTGCTCCCCCATCTCCCTCCCATGACCATAGAAGTTCTAAGGCCTATTGTGTCATTTTCGCTTTACGGAAAATAGAATATATTACAAACATTTTTTCAGCACACTTTTCAAAATGCCTAGTTTTCAGTAAAACGCCAATGACGTAACAGGCTTTAGAATTTTTAAGGTTAGGAGACGGGGAAGAGTACAGCAGCCAAAGTCCTGTTTCTAGTATTTTTTTTCTTTTTTTTTCAAATTTATTTTTTAAAATAATAAACCCACCTCCTCTCTTCTCAGTGACGACAAATTTTAAATTCAAAATACATCTAAGTTTAACTTTAGACGTCACCTACTCTTTTTATTAACTAGTATTAATCGTATTTAATTTGTTCGTTTTAAACTTGATTTGGATATTCGTATTAATTTTTTATTTCATTTTAAAAGTTCATTTATTCATGTATATTTCATTATGAATATTCGTATATTTGACGTGATCACATATTTTAATTTCTGTTCGTTTAGGTCTCATTTATTGTTTGATAGTAATATTAAGTCGTTTTGAATTTTAATTATTGCGGGAATCTATTTTTGCTGGTCTGAAGTTTAGTATGGCTTTTTACTTTCCTTTGAAAATTTTTTTTCGGAAAGTTTTTTAAATTAAAAATCTAAGAAACGGTGAACATCGTATGCTAAATTTTAAACTGAGCTTCGAATGCTAAATAAAACAAAAACTTTCTAAACGAAAAACAAGAAAAAAAGAATTAATTAAATTCAGCAGCTCAGTTTACATCAAATTTATCTAAAACTAAATCTTAAGCTAAACTTACGAAGATAATAATGCTAATATGGGGATTAATTATCCAAGAGGGGAATGATAGGCTGCTTTGTGAGTTAATGAGGTCTAGGACTCCCCGTTATTTTGTGGCAGTAGGAAATTTTGTATTGATGGGAAGGATGTCAAATGAAGTGTAATTTTTCTTTAGTATGTCTTTTTGTATATGGCTTTAGTTGGCTTTTAAATACAGATTATTATTATTATTATATGGATTCCGCACCGTAGATTATTTTAGATTTCCACAACTTCAGTCTTTTATAAGAACGAGCCAACTCTATGGCTTATTCCATTTTTGCTTGAAATAAATAAAAGTAAATAGTTTATAAAAATAGCGATTAATGGCAATTATGTATTACTCATTCGAATGGCAGCCATACAATAGAAAAAAAACAATTCGAACGATTCAGAAATAGAAAATACAAATGCGAATTCAGCACCTAAATAACCTTAAATGGCAGCACCCTCAGGTTTATTGATTACCTAAAAAACAGTAGATAGTCCAGTTGTTTATTATAGTATATTTATAACAAACATTCACAACAAATAAAAATATGAAACACAAATGCAAATCTATATTCCACACCTCAGATTAAAGGCCATTTTCAAAGTATTCTCATGTGAATTATTATGTTTTCATGCAGAAGAGAACTTCACAGGATTCCAACGCCCATAATTTATAGACGGGAATTGTAACAACTAATGTTCATTCCATGTAAATGATAATTACAGTATATAGAATACAATTAAACAAAGCAAGATAAGCGAGTATTCGTAGTCTATAGGGAAGGAGAAATTTGAATAGTCAGAACCAAAGATGGAAATGCATTAAATTAAAAAAAAAAACAAATCAACCATATCTGGAGAACCGTGTATTTTTACATTGGGGCAATATTAATGATAACCTGAGCATTTTCAGTTCATATTTAAGGAGGTGTAATCTCTAATGGGAATTTTCTTGAGAGGATATAAATATTATAAGCTAGCCAAAGGTTTTTTGGCGACGCATTTGGGGCCAAGCGAAAAAGTAGGTCGTCCCCAAATGGGACGAGAAGAGAACAGAGGAAAGAGGGTAAAGAATAAAGCCTCAAATAGCTTGAGATGGAAAAGCGTGCAAAGTTCTGTTGGCCTCAAGCAAGACCGTATCTAGGATTTTTTTTTTCAGGGTGTTGGGGCTTACAAAAAAAAATCCGGGGGAAGATTACAACAAAAAACTTTAAAAACGCATCAAAATTTGTTTATGCTCATTTTGTTATGCTTTCACGAATAGGACAATCATTTCAGAGGGGAGGGGTTCAAACCCCCTACCCCCCCCCCCCCACCCCCCCCCCCCCCCCCCCCCCCCCCCCCCCCCCCCCCCCCCCCGGATACGGCTTTGGTCTCAATGGGCTGGATGTTACAGTGAGTTGTTAGTAACACTGGTTGTAGTAGTTGGCATATGCTTTTTTAATACCGTTTTTTTACGTGGAGTCTTGAGTCTGCTATTTATCACCCTGGCCGCTGACTGAGTAGCTTTAATGCTAATCGACTTATTAGCTGTTACCTGCCTTAGAGGACTGTCTGTAGATCTAGTTTTGGAAGTCGTAATCATATTATTTTAAATACATTGTCGAAGGAATCCATTGAGGTAACTTAATGGATTGAATCAAAGAGGTCATGGGTTCAAATCCCCTTAATGGTAGATTTCTCATAAATAAGAGTTTTTTTTGTATCTCTGTGTTTTTCTTTTACCACGCTGAATAGGTGCAGAAAAAATAAAAAAAAGTGTGTTTAAAGCGAACATACATAATATAGAGGAATTTAAATATATTCTTTTAAACCATTTTATTTGAAAAATGTAAAATTAACCGAAATGAGAAAATAAAGAACCTAATGATTTCTTCCGAAAAAAAGAGTTAAATAAAAGTGAGTAAAATTATGTAATATGAAGTTTGGAAAAACAAATTCTTAAGCCAAAGTAAATAGATGGTCTATGTTTATGTATTTCGTGTTTACACATAGAAATCAAAGTGTAAAATAAAATTATTTACTTAAGTAATTAAGATAATTTTTAAGTCGATTTGGTTGGTTAACAAGATTTTAATAAAATAAAAAATAATTGCCTCTCACTGCAATAAGGGAAGAGAAAAACTGTATTAGTTCTCAAAAGTCAAACATACGTTGAAAGAAGAGGGCTTTTACTTGGCAAGTGTTGTCATGTAAAATAAATATAGCTTTAATGTTACTGCCAAAATTTATGTTCACATGTTTCGTGCTCCTCGTATAGAAAAATAGAAGTTTTTTATTGGATTTCTTGGAAGCACCTTAGAGAATATTCCCTTTTCCTTCCAACATAAAGGTGCAATTTACTATTGTTCAAAACAAAACTCACTTACGTTTATCAGTTCTTGAAAAGTAATCAATCCTAGACAGGAAACCTTATATTCCGGTCCTCTCTGATCCTTTTCCTTGTTTTTCCACAGAACAGTTATTACCACCCTTATAAATTGTTGTTACATATGACAGGATCCAATTATATTGATTCCTGTAAAGATTGGCTTTCTTAGATCTATAAGACAGTCAAGCCATGTCTTCCAGAGCCATTCCATGGGGCTTGATTCAGCTATATTTCTTCATAGTGCTCGCAACAAAAATGTTTTACATTAATGATATTTTGGGAAGTAATCAGTCAAGGTTGTATCCAGGGTGGGCTGGGGGTTTTGACTCCCCCCCCTTCCCACCGAAATGTCTTTCTGAATCGTAAAAACGTAAAAAATGAATATTAACAAATTTGTATGCGTTTTGAGTTTTTTTTTGTAATCCTCCCCAACAAAAAATATCCTTTGGTACCCTCCCCCCAAGAAAAATCTTGGATACGCCCCTGTAATAATTCCTAAGGAGTAAAAATTTATTTTCCCCCCTTAAGCAAAAAAAATTCCCTAATCTCTTGCATTTTCTCACTATTTTGATAGGAAGATTAGGGTTTTGAGAGACCGCTCAAACTAGTATTACTCGTGAATTGGCTTTCAATATTCCAATAAGAGAGTCGAGTTGTGTTTTACCAAGTCTTCCAATATAACCTATTCCTGCCATACTTTTGTGCACTTCATTATTTTGGGAATTAAAACGAGGTCATTTTTTTAAGGTAATCTGTCTTGGCTTTTTTCTACAATTAGCCATTTCTTGATGCCTACTGCAAAATACTTGATTTTAATTTATTTGGGAGGTAATTAATCCTAAACGGAAGAAAATCTTATATTCTACTTTTCCCGTATAATTTTTTACACTCTGCTTTTTGGAGCAGCAGGCTTTCAAGACTCCTAAGTTTTCGAGAAATAATCAATTATAAGGTGATGCTATTGCTAATACTCATGCAAGTCACTGCATCACCATGCGGTGCACGCTCCTCCTCCCCCAAATCGATTCAAAGTTCTAATTTCTTTTAAATCTTTCCTAAAGACTTCGTCCCACTTTCATTCTGGGACGCCCTGATTATCGTTTGACTTCATTTTAAATATTTGAACATAAATGAATACCTTATTTTATTTTTTCTCTTATACTTTTTTTTATTATATATTACTCTGAGGACTAAAGCTTCAAAACTCTCTCTGACTTGTATCGCTTCGGCCAGGCCCCAGTTTCATTAACGGCACTTTTCTGAATTTTATGTAGACTGGGTTCCACAGCTTCATAAAAAGTCTAGCCATGTATTCCAGTTGCTTATTTGTTACACTCCAATTCTCTATGGCAAGTTTTGATCAAGAAGATGCTCCAAACAAAAGTTTTGGATCGATTCATTTGCATATAAAACTGCAGCTTGTCTTTATAAAGAATTTACCTTACCAAGTTAGAAGTCGACAAGCTTATCATCAGTAGTAATCTAAGTTATACTTTGCCAAGGCCCCTGTACCAGACAGGTTTCTGGTGGGTATAGTCTGGTTTGGTGGATACAATCTGGTTTGGTGGGTACAGTCTGGTTTGGTGGGTATAGTCTGGTTTGGTGGGTACATTCTGGTTTGATGGGTATAGTCTGGTTTGGTTTTTCAAAGAGAGTGACTATCCCTATGCATATAGGTAATACTTCTACAGGGCATTACACCTTTTCAAAGAGATTCAGAGCTATACGTGTCAGAAAACCGGTGCGTCTTGTTTAGCAGCCAATATATTCAATTATTTTTTGTATATATTCAAGTTTCAGATTAGAATTTTTTACAGTTTGAATAGTTCATTCATTCTAGCAGTATCAAATATTTTTGCAATCATTTACACGGATATGGAATATTCTAAGCGACTTCTGGTGAGTAATATTTTCTAATTATTATAATAAAAAGAAATCTATTTTTTGTCTCGCCATTAAGTTAAGGAAGAATTTCCTTACTTACGCTTTTTTTTTACCGTGCTGTTAGCTCTTTTAAAAAGCTTCATATGTTAATTAAACAGTCCATGTGTTTCAATTTTAGTAAATATTCCAAAAAAGAGAGAGGCAGATTCACTTTGATTTTGGCTCATTGTATATGAAAAATTAAAATAGAATTTGCATCTGGACACCCGGCTGACTAACTGTATTTCAAACAGTAGGCGGTACGACAAATGCGGTTCAGTCCCGCTTTCTAGGGGTATAATGAAAGAAAGGTTGAGAGGGCTAGATAAATAAATATTCGTAAATATTCAAAAAAAGAGAGAGGCAGATTCACTTTGATTTTGGCTCATTGTATATGAAAAATTAAAATAGAATTTGCATATGAGTTTCGGCAGATATGAAAGGTCGCCCCTCTCCTCAATATCTTGCTCTTTACGCTAAAGCTGTTAGCGCTTTCAAAAAAGCTTCCTATTCTAATTAAAAAGTCCCTGTTTTTTTTCATCAAATTTCGGTAAATATTCAAAAACAGGGCCAGTCAGTTTCGCTATAAAAATAATCAAATCGTTTTCCATCCTTTCCACCTGAAGAAAGGTGTTAATATTCAAACAGGACGGGTAGTTTCACCAATAAAATAATCAAATCACTACGTTCTTCTACCTGTAAAGGGATGTTTTTTCACTATCTGATTAAGAAGAGCATGTTTACAAATTTGTTGGCTAAAAATGGCTTTCTCAAAATTGAGTTATGAATTAACTTACGAATTAACTTACATAACGAAACTTCTATATTTATATGTTTTTATCACATGTATTAAGGGGTTTACCCCCTAGTCAATACCTCGCTCTTTACGCTAAAGTTTGAATTTTGTTCAAATCACGAACTCTTGAATCACAAAGGCCGGTTAATTAGAATAGATACCTCTTTTGAATGTGCTACAAAAAAACTTTAGCGTAAAGGGGCGAGATATTGACTAGAGGGCGACCCACTTCATATACTTAATAATTTTTTGGTTTAGGTTATGTTGGAGTCTTCCTTCTTCCTTTTTTCTGTGATTTTAAGTATTTCGCAATTTAGATATATAAAAAGTTTTAAAAGCTATGCATATAAAAAAAAAAATCTATACTTGTCAACTTTTTGTGTTTGGTACTATGGAATTGATAAACCCAGTGCCCTCCATTAATATTCTGAATAAGTAAAAATTGAAGTCATTAAATTGTGTCATTTAATTGTGTCATTTAATTGTGTCACAATTTAATTGTGTCAATTAAATTGTGTCATTTTAGAATGTTGTTGATCAACCATCGCGCAAAAAACGCGCAAAATTGGATGAAACTCTGGATAAGACTGAGATGGGATTAATTGAATCATTGAATGCAAAAAGATCAACTGTAATTCGTCTCGCACCCCATTCCAAATCAGAGAAGGAATCTGGCAACCTAGCTGTGATTATCGACGTAAGTTTTAAACAGATATTCAAAAAATATTTTAATAATTTAGTAAATCGACTCCTTATATGCATGCGGTGAATAATGCTATTTCATGATTGACATGTAAAAAATTTGCGGCACAATATAACTGAACTAGCATGCATATATTTAGGCTAATGAGATACAGGAACCTTCAGGGTGTTACAAATTTTATAGGCCTGTATACAATTCAAAAATTACCAGTTTTATTGGAACTCAAACATCGTCTGCGGGATATTTACTCGCCTTGTTTTACCAGTTTTAATGGTTTTAAGCTATTACTAAAACCTTTATAAACATCAGCTTTGGTGAAAATCAACGCTACCAGTGGAATACCAAATAAAATATATAAATATGAAATAAAATCCTGATTCATACAGCCTTGAGCATCCTCAAATTCAATGAGGAAGATTATTCTAGTTGATTTGTACACATACATGTCACGTGTGTGGAGATCTACTTATTTCTTAGAAGTTGGGAGAGGGGGATTAGAAGTGTGGGTCTAGATCCTGAATTTGGACCAAATTTTGAATGCAGGAAGTTCAAACTGGACCTCAACAGCTCATTATGTTATTTTTATTATTATAAAACAATTTCAATTAAATACACGAGAATATTCAAAGCAAAAGAAGACATTGAACTGAAATCTAACGAGACCTAATCTCGAAAGGTCATTATTTTATTTTATAATTAAACAATTTCAATCAAATAAACGAGAATATTCAAAACATCATAAGCCTTGGCTATTCTAATTTTAAAATGTTAATTCCAATATGTAAATAAAGAAATAATAATAAATGTTGCGTTTAATGTTCTATTAACCAAACCAATTACCGTTTAACTAGGTTTAGGTAGAGACATTATAGGTCAGAGATATTAAAATGTTAATCTCCCTCCCCCCCACCCCCGATGTGTGTGCTTGTGGGTGTGTGTGTGTGCGTGTGTTTGTGTCTGTAAGTGTGTGCGCATGTGTGTGTGTGTGTTGTGTGTGTGCGAGCGGTGCATGCGCCGTGTCTACTCGATAATTCATGAAATAATGCTTATTTGACATAGAAAATAAAACCTTTTTTCTATAGGTTAATGAATTAGCCTTTTCGACATTTTTCAACATCGTAAAAGTGTATGTCAGAGATATTAAAATGTTAATCTCCCTGACTGAAATCTAACGAGACCTAAATCTCGAAAGGTCATTATTTTATTTTATAATTAAACAATTTCAATCAAATAAACGAGAAGATTCAAAACATCAAAAACCTTGGCTATT
This sequence comes from Artemia sinica, assembly GCA_027921565.1. Taxonomy (NCBI): domain Eukaryota; kingdom Metazoa; phylum Arthropoda; class Branchiopoda; order Anostraca; family Artemiidae; genus Artemia; species Artemia sinica. The sequence goes on along the minus strand of CM051263.1, from coordinate 15,140,462 downwards.
CTAATTTTAAAATGTTAATTCCAATATGTAAATAAAGAAATAATAATAAATGTTGCGTTTAATGTTCTATTAACCAAACCAACTACCGTTTAACTAGGTTTAGGTAGAGATATTATAGGTCAGAGATATTAGAATGTTAATCTCCCCCCCCACCCGCGATGTGTGTGCGTGTGGGTGTGTGTGTGTGCGTGTGTGTGTGTGTCTGTAAGTGTGTGCGCATGTGTGTGTTTGTGTGTGTGTGTGTGTGTGTGTGTGTGTGTGTGTGTGTGTGTGTGTGTGTGTGCGTGTGTGTGTGTGTGTGTGTTTGCGAGCGGTGCATGCGCCGCGTCTACTCGATAATTCATGAAATAATGCTTATTTAACATAGAAAATAAAACCTTTTTCTATAGGTTAATGAATTAGCCTTTTCGACATTTTTCAACACTGTAAAAGTGTATGTCAGAGATATTAAAATGTTAATCTCCCCCCACCCCCGATGTGTGTGCGTGTGGGTGTGTGTGTGTGTGTGTGTGTGTGTGTGCGTGTGTGTGTGTGCATGTGTGTTATTGACAAAATTTGTAATTTATTATGCATTGTTTTGTAAATAATGCTATAAGCAAAAATTTGTAACTTATTATGCATTTGTTTGATAAATTCGAATCCAATTAAGAAAAAAAATTGTTTGATAAAAAAAAGAAAAAAAAAGAAAAGTGTGTTATAATTGTGATAAAACTTTCGTCAAAGAAAAAAAACTTAATCCATTCATTTTCTAGTTTCAGGGGGAAGCTGTGAAAACTTCTGCCTTCCCTGGCCCGGGATTTCAAAGTATCATGGGTAATTGTCCCCTCTCGTCGGATGATGATGTTAGTGAAGGTACGTTATTTGATATCCCCCTGGATTTTCAATTTACAGCTGAAGAAATGGACAGTCTTATGCAAATTGTTGGGCCTAATTCTTCCGGGGACATTTTTGATGACAACTTTACTATTAGTGAATTAGATCCTGTACAAATAGGTGCAGGACATGAAAATAGTGCTATGACCTCGGAATTACGTGCATTTTATTTGTTAGAATCTGCTCTAGGTCACTTGCAAACGTATAGGGTAGATTTTAACCCTCCCGAGGAAAACGTGGTTGACGGGAGCATTATTTTAACTGACCCTGTGAATGTTCTCCACAGCTACATCGACAGAATTCGAGCGCAAATTGAGATTCAGATTCAGAAATGGGGAGGTCAAGGGGGAGTTAAAGCATCAGTGAATCAAAAACTTTATTTACAAAAGGGAACATCCGGGGATATTTTTTATTTTGATTTTTCAACTGGCAACCAAACTTTTTACCCAGGTCTAAACGAATTTGAAGACAACTTTTTCAACTGGGTGAATAAATTGAAATCAACTTTGGACACGTTTAACGAGAGGGGAAGTGGGTCCACCATTTTATACATTGAATACATGGATCTGAATCTCAGTAGATTTAAAAAAAACTTTATTTTAAGGGGAGGGCGGGGTAAAAGAATAAAATGCCACCCAGATTTGTCAGCTACGGGAGGGGTTCAGGGTTTCAATTTTGACACGGGGCTACAATGCTTTAAATATGCATTTTTAGCAGGAGCCCATAAAACATTAAACAAAGATTCAACAATGAAAAATCTCGACGGACTTGCACGTAACGGTGGAAAAAATTTCCCTAAAGTAAATTTTGATTGTTTAGAGGGGAAGTATCCGGTGTCCTTGAAAGAAATAAGCATATTCGAGAAAGCAAATGAAAATCTTGGGGTGGGGGTGGTTGTTCTCCAGTATGACACTGAATTTGTAGATGGGGGAAAAAAACCAAATAAAAAAGGGGTTTTGTATTCAGTGAGGACACCGATGGTGGAAAATGTTAAAAATTGGGTATGGGTTATTTACGAGCCTCCCAAAGATGTAAATTCCTATGGTCATTTTTTCCCCGTTACAGCAATAAGTCGACTCTTATCTCAAGGTGTGAAGAAAGGGGAACGTCTCTATTGCCCCATGTGCCTTTACCCCTTTAGATCTGAGCGAACATTCTCAGATCACATGAGCAATTGCAAAATTCATGGGAATCAACGAATTGAAATGCCGGCAGAAGGCAAAGATACTTTACAATTTAAAAATTTCCAAAATTCCCTGCTACAAGTTGATAAAGTGTCTTTGGATTGTGAAACAAGACTGGTTGAGGTATCAGACCCATCAAGGCCAAATATAGTCAAGGAACACAAACTAGTTGCGTGTTTCTACGCACACGCCCGTCGCGATTCCAACAATAAAATGCAATTGGAAGAGTTTTTTTTGGCTATGGATGAGGAGGGTAGCATGGAAAAGTTATTGGTATCTTTAATCAAAACAGCAAATGGCGCAATTTCACGATTGCGTCACATCAATTACCCAATGACATAGTCAGATAAAGAGCAACTGGCATTAGAAAAGGGGACAATTTGCTGGGTCTGTAGGGGTGCTCTTGCCCCAAAAGACGCGGTGCAGGATCACAACCAACTTATTGATCCCAATTCAACGGGAAAAAGTAACTTTCGGGGGTGGGCTCACAATTCATGTAATTTAAAAATTAAACAGCAACTTTTTCTTCCGGTTTTAATACATAACTCTAACTATGATCTGAAGTATGTGCTACCAGCATTGGCAAGTCTTCAAAGAAATGGAACAGTGGATGATGATGCATGGGTGATAGACAGCTTTTCCTACAAAATCATACCTAAATCATCGGAAAAATTGCTTGTTTTCGAATTTATGTGGAACTTTGTTGAAGCCGACGTTGAGTACACGAATAAAATTCGCTTTTTAGATTCCTACAGTTTTTTCCCCAAATCATTGAGCGAATTAATTCAAGTGCAGAAAAACGATGACGGTTGCAATGCTTTCCCCCTTCTTAAGCAACAATTTCCAAATGATTTATATGATTTGTTGACGGTCAAGGGCATATATCCTTATGATTATTATTGTTCCATGTCGAGATTCACCGAGGAAACTATTCCTCCAATTGAATCGTTTTACGACAGTCTACACGATCGTAGGTGCAACCCCGATGAATACAGTTTTGCTAAAAAAGTTTGGGCAGAGGGAGGGTGTAAAAATGGGTTTGACTACTGCAAGCTGTATTTGTCGAACGACGTGTTAACTCTGTTAGACATTATGTGTAAAAATACGGACAAAATCTATGAGGAATTTAATCTTGATTTGGGCTATTATTTTTCATCTCCTCATCTAGTGATGGACCTCATCCTAAAAATTAGTGGGGAAAAAATTGGGCTAATCACAGACATTGATCAGCACCTCTTCATCGAAAGATCAATGAGGGGTGGATTTGTTTTTCACGGGGATCGTATCTTGGAAACTGATCCAACAGGAGAGAAGACGGGGACAAAATCGGATGCAGTTTTCCTTGATATGAATTCTCTCTACCCCTCGGCCATGTCCCATTATGCGCTACCTTGCGGTGAGTATAAATGGCTCAATGACCCTCAAGCTCCCCATTTCCCCAACATTGGCGACGACAGTGTTGAGGAGAATGGACTGGTTGGATGGTTATTTGAAATTGATGGAGAGATACCAGTCGAGCTTCACGATTCAGTAAAGGATTTTGTTTTCCCGTGCATCAATAGACCTGTGACTAGGGATAGATGAGCCCTCAAAATAGGCGTTTAGTCGAGGTGGACGGATTGCATTGGACACCTTCAAAACAAAAACTTATTGCTGACCTTCTGCCAAAAAAAACATAGTTGTACATCGTGTAGCTTTAAAATGGATGTGCAACAACGGTTTCAACGTCACAAAGGTTCACAGAGCACTCCAGTTTAGTCAAAAACCCTATCTGAAAACGTTTATTGACACTTTTGTCAACAAACGTTCTGCAGCGCAGACGAAGGCTGAAAAAGAAATTTATAAAATCATTTTGAATTCGGCTTTCGGCAAAATGTGTGAGAGTGTTCGCAATAGGAATCGTTGTGACGTCGTGACCGATCCCGAACAATGTGCTCGAATTATTGCCAATCCAAATTACACTTCCTTCACAATCAATGGCCCGGACATGGTACTTTTGAATAGGAAAAAAAAGACGCATTGTCTTGAATAAAAATATTGCTGCAGGCAGTGCGATCTTGGAGATATCTAAGAAGCTCATGTTGGAATTCTACTACAATGTGGCTAGGGTACAGTGGCCAGAAAAGGGGCAAGTAGAGGTCTGCTACGGGGACACGGATTCTCTATTGTTAAAAGTAAAAACCCCAAATCTAATTGATGATTTGGCGCACGGTGAAATTATCAGCTCACGGATGGACTACACCAATTGGGGTGGTCTTTACCCAGAGCTAGTGAAACGTCGGGCACCAAATCAGCTTTTATTTTTTAAATCTGAAACGGGAAGCGACATGATTTCCCGTGGTATGTTTGTAAGTCCGAAGGTGTACTTTATACAGACACACGACGAGGAAATCAAGAAACGTTGCAAAGGAGTACCCACGCGCAATGTGGATAAGAATTTCGACATGGACATTTATAGGAATTGTATTGTTGAAAATACAATTCCACGAGCCAAATTGCTGGCAATTCGTTCTCTCAAATACAGGAACTTTACTGTAAATATAGAAAAAATTGTTATGAGTACCATCTCCGACAAGGTCTATGTTTGTCAAGACGGTGTGACCACCCTCCCCCTTGGACACTATTTAACTTCAGACCGGGCCGAATGTGTTACCCATAGGGAAAGTCTCGGTTTGAATAAAGTCCTGTAAATTATTTCCTAAAACCTTTGGGGGGGGCCTCGCGGCCCGGGGGGGGGGGCGGCCGCCAGCGGGGGGCGCACCGCCACTATCAAAGTTATCTTTTTTTTTACTTAGAGCAGATTTTTTTTTGTAAGTGTTTCATTCAAAAAAAAGTGATATTATTTCAAGTGCTTTAATCTAATGTTTTATTTTTTCTCTATAAATAAAAAAAAGTATTCAAGTGTTTTTTCTCTGTGTGCCTATATAAATGTTGTATTTTTCTTATAAATAAATTTAAAAAGAAGTGTATTTTTTCATGTTTAATGTGCTTTTTTCAATGTATTGTTACTTTTTTTATGCATATAATAAAAGAAAATATGATTCTTTATTCGTCTTCTTCTTCTTCTTCTTCTTCTTCTTGAACAGAGTAGTAGTAGGGAAATTATTTAGTCATTAGACAGCCATAGTCTACCGTTAGTTGTCCAGGTGAACTGTTGAAGGGAACATGTATCAATTTAAAACACCATTCAGACCGTTTCTGTGTGGACCCTCAATGTCGGGCAAAACAACACTCTTAACTAAAATAATTAAAAATTGCGATAAAATGTTTGTGGAAAAGCTGAAAAAAATCTACCATTGCTATAGTATTTGGCAGGAGTCATACGATAAAATAAAAGCAATTGCTGCCACCACCATGGGATTGGTGCAGATACAATAGTCAATGATACTATTCTCATTCATTCTATAGAATTCACATGTTTCAATTTGCTTATTTGAAGCAATTTCACAAACAGTGTCCTCAAGTGTCGAATCACATTCCGTCACAGCCAAATAAAAATCAGTGGGCTTATAATCATAACACCCATTGTCTTCACAACGATGACGTAGAAACCATATTCTTTTGTTGTTCCAACAGTTGAATCGCTGACCCGGTTCCTCCTCCCAGAACAATCTAAAACCACGACGATACCAATCTCGTAGCAATAGACTAAAATCACGGTTAGGATTCCTTCCAATCATACCGGGATATGTATTCTCCCACTGATTACATTTATCATAGTGACAATTGGAGCATAGGTGACCTCTAGGATGAGAGTCACACACCTCTTCAAGACAGGAATTACAACCTTTAATTTGTACAGCATATCCTCTATGCAATTTACACGGGTTGCATAATCTACACTTTTCATCATACTCATCAATCATTGTGCAATTCTGACATGATGACCAGCTGCCCTGTGTGTACATACATAACGGACATGTATGGAACATTTTGTCATGTGTTGACACTCTCACTGCCACAATGAAACTGAGCTAGCAACAACAAAAAATTGTCTGAGATAGAGAGAGAGAGAGAGAGGAGTAAATCATCCTCGAGCACCATCTTTTTCATGAAAAAAAGTCCTAAATTTCTAAACTAATGTTTAAAAGCATATCCACAATATCATTTTGCTGTGTTGTGATCAATATATCAATAAATTGTGTAAATGCATTTGGACCACGACGTAGAAGCTTCATACAATAGTCTAATGATGGAGAATCAGTTTTTATAATTTCGACAAGCATTCCCCGAGAAAATATCTTCCTTTGAATAGACAGCTCTAGAAAATTGTCATCTAGAATCAAACGTTTTTCCATAAGAACTAGATTCCCCATGATTCGCTCTTTCTCGAATCTATCCATTTTTTAGAGTCCTAACTCTCTCACAACCAACTACTGACTAACCAGAATTTTTTCTACTCTAAAAAATATACGCTAGTCTACTATAGAAAGAAAAAAATATCATTGATTTAGAAACAATTTTATTGAACATAATTACAATAGTAATAATCACTGATGCATTTTGTTCTCATCAATATATTTTGATAGGACATCTAATGCTGACCGAAGTTTATTTATATGGAGAATGTTCACTTTTCCAGCAAAACATAGCTGCTCCTCCTGCTTAAATTTGCTTAATGATATGACGTATCTGGCATACATAGTTTCCCATTCAAGACATAGTCTACAACCAGTGGTTATTTCCACAGCCACATTGGGTACTCGTATATCGCTGCTGCTGTTGTCAGCTCCATCATTAATCTCCAATAATTTAAATGCACCACTCATTTTTCTCTACTAATATCCTTGCAAATAAACTATTCTCTTTGAATTCAATTCTCTTACTAATATGAATTGTAGTGAAAACTATTCCTTTTATTCAAATCCCAATCACCAATCAAGTTATACTCACTCTCTTTGAAAAGGTGTAATGCCCTGTAGAAGTATTACCTATATGCATGGGGATAGTCACTCTCTTTGAAAAACCAAACCAGACTATATCCATCAAACCAGACTATAGCCATCAAACCAGACTGTACCCACCAAACCAGATTATACCCACCAAACCAGATTATACTCGCCAGAAACCTGTCTGGTACAGGGGCCTTGGCAAAGTATAACTTAGATTACTACTATCATCTATGAAATTATCAAATATACCGATTCGGACGATTTGGCATACCGATTCGGACGTTCTGATTAATTTTCTCTCTTAACACAGAGAGTAGTATGGGATAAAAGTTCTGCTTGATAAAGTACAAATAACCGCTAAGAAAGTTTAAAGTATTTGTCTAACAAATAACCGCTAAGAAAGTTTAGTGTATTAGTTCAGTGTACCAAACCAGACTATACCCACCAAACCAGATTATATCCACCAGAAACCTGTCTGGTACAGGGGCCTTGGCAAAGTATAACTTAGATTACTACTATCATCTATGAAATTATCAAATATACCGATTCGGACGATTTGGCATACCGATTCGGACGTTCTGATTAATTTTCTCTCTTAACACAGAGAGTAGTATGGGATAAAAGTTCTACTTGATAAAGTACAAATAACCGCTAAGAAAGTTTAAAGTATTTGTCTAACAAATAACCGCTAAGAAAGTTTAGTGTATTTGTCTAACATTTTAAATAAAGGACAATTTTACTTAGGAAAAAATGAGACAAACTTAGCCCCTCCTTTAATTGTTAATTATATCAGCAAAAAAATTAAATTGGTCAATTTAATGTATCGATTTATAATTTTAATTAAACAATTTATATTAGTCAAATTTTAAATTGAATTAAATTATACTAATTGATAGTGTTAATATACTTACACTTTGCTCTGCAGAATTATCTTGGCGAATCACCAAACAATGCTTCAAGTTTGTAAATTAAGAATAAAAACTGAACAGAGTATATTTCAATTTTTGTTTCTAGAATTTAAATATGTCTTCAATACTTTTTCGATAATTACTCCCTTTCAGAACCTTTTTTTAAATTAAAGAATGTAAAAACAAGTGAATTCATTTGTAACAGTACTCGCATACTAAAGTACTCGCATAAAGTTTGTTTACTGTTATTGTCTCAATAGTGAATATTATAAAAAGAGTATTGAAAGGGGAATCGAATACTATTATTCATTGATATTATTGGGGTCTGGCTTATTCCCCCTGGAGAATTCTCCCTTTGCAATCTCCCTCACCAAAAATTTCCTCCCTCTGGAAAAATCCCCCTGAAAATTTGCCTCGGGAAATTCTCTTGAAAACCCCCCTCCCCCGCGGAAAATTTCACCCTGGAATATTTCCCCCACTCGCAAGATTGAGCATCCATAGAGAAAGTATGACAAATAAAATAATGAAGAAAATAAAGAATTTTGGAATATTCTACCAATATTCAAAAATTTAAGCAGAAAATATTCTGTAGAAAGACTTATATTAGGCCCATTTGTTTTTACATTTTCATTTGATTTTAATTATTTTTTCTTGTTTCAGGGGATGATATCATAGCAGAAGCAGTGTAAGATAAATCCTAAAATCCAGGCTGTGTGGGTGAAAGTTTTTGAGGAAAACAGATATCTCAAAATTTGATTCGATATCATTGGTGTTAGAGGATGGCCGGACATCAGAAAAATAAACGAGAGGGAGACAGATCGCCGTCAAGTAGCTTTCTGCCTTTAAAGAGTGCACAAGAGCTTTCTATTTCTGGTCAAATGATCCCCCTTCAAAGTTTTTAGATAGCCCCATCCATTTGAAATGGGTTTGTGAGTAGAGAGGGGGGTGCTACTTGTGACGGGAGTCCATAAATGGGCATAGAGTCCTTAGGGAGATGGTTTTCTCACTGAGAATGAAAAAACAGGATTTTTATCACTTGAAAAACAGGAATTTTCTCACTTTTATGGATGTTTCTTGGACGGTTATGTGTGTTGGTCAATTTATTTGATGTTTTTCATGGATGTCAACATTAATTTATGTCTGTTTTATGGTTTTTGTCAGTGAGAATGAAAAAAACAGCGACGAGTACAGTAATTTATGGTTGTTTTATGGTTTTTGTCAGTGAGAATGAAAAAACATGATTTTTCTCACTTTGATGGATGGTTCATGGTTTCGATGAAATTGATTTACATAATCGAGGGGAATTATTGATTCACGAAAGGGGAGAGAATTTCTGAGAACTTGATTTACATAATCGCTAGGGGAATTATTGATTTACGAAAAGGGGAATAAAGAAACAAGTATGGCTTCTTTGATCTTAGGTCTGAGGGATAAACGTTCTTTAGGTCAGAGAGACAAATTAATATTCTATTTTTAAACAGGGCTTCATTGATCTTTAGTGTCAGGAATTAGAAATGACATCACTTGTTATCTTGGAATTATGCAGGAGTTTAAAGAGATAGAAATTCTATTTTTAAATACGGCTTCACTGATCTTTAAGTCGGAGAGATAAATTGATATTCTAACGAAACCTTAATAGTATAGCTAGGAACATTTATGATATGAAGAGATTAACGCACGAAAGGGTTTCCTAGAAATTTCAAATGTGACAGCGCAGGGATGCCAAAACAATAGGAACACGCAGAAATTACTTTTAGGGGATTGTTTGGGCGAAACCGTTTTAAACATTTTAGGGAATTATTTCGGCGAAACAGTTAGAGACATTTTAAAAGATGATTTTAGAAGATGTTTTAGAAGAGGATTTGAGGATGAAACTCTGTGGTCGTTATAATACACAAGTTCTATTTAAACAGTGTCGTGAGGTCCTCTACCCCAACCCCAAAGGGCCCCGATCCGCCGACCCCGAAGGAAGCCCCCGGCCCCCAAAGGTCCCCCAGGCTCCCAAAGGACCACCCGGCTCTCAAGGGCCCCCCGGACCCCTAAAGGTCCCCCGCCCCCCTGCACCCCCAAAGAGTCCCCTCCCCATTTTTTGATACTTTTTTAAGGCTTTATTATATCTTTTCAGAACAAGTTATTTTCTTAATGTCCCTTCTAAACCCATTTTCCAAGTTGAAGTTCCCATCCTTCTCATCCACAACTTTACTTTACAGCTTTTTGGATACCTCAACACCAAGAAATACTTTTCAAAAGACATTTCAGAGCAAGTTACTTTCTTAATGTCCCTCCTAAACTCATTTTACAAGTTGAAGCATCCATCCTTTTCACCCACAACTTTACTTTACAGCTTTTTGGATACCTTAACACCAAGAAACACTTTTCAAAAGACATTTCAGAGCAAGTTCCTTTCTTAATGTCCCTTCTATACCTATTTTCCAACTTGAAGTACCCATCCTTTTCACCAACAACTATACTTTACAGCTTTTTGAATACCTTAACACCAAGAAATACTTTTCAAAGGCTTTATTATATCTTTTCAGAACAAGTTCTTTACGTAATGTCTCTTCTAAACCCATTTTCTAACTTGAAGTACCCTTTCCTTTTCACCCACAACTTTACTTTACAGCTTTTTGGATACCTCAACACCAAGCAATACTTTTCAAAGGGCATTTCAGAACAAGTTCTTTTCTTTATGTCCCTTCTAAACCCATTTTCCAAGTTGAAGTTCCAAGTTGAATCCTTCTCATCCACAACTTTACTTTATAGCTTTTTGGATACCCCAACACCAATAAATACCTTTCAAAAGACATTTCAGAGCAAGTTCTTTTCTTAATGTCCCTCCTAAACCCTTTTTACAAGTTGAAGCATCCATCCTTTTCACCCACAACTATACTTTACAGCTTTTTGGATACCTCAACACCAAGAAATACTTTTCAAAAGGCATTTCAGAGCAAGTTCCTTTCTTAATGTCCCTTCTAAACCCATTTTCCAACTTGAAGTACCCATCCTTTTCACCAACAACTTTACTTTACAGCCTTTTGAATGCTCCAACACCAAGCAATACTTTTCAAAGGCAGTTCAGAACCGGTTATTTTCTTAATCTCTTTCCTAAACCCATTTTACAAGTTGAAGCATCCTTCCTTTTCACCACAACTTTACTTTACAGCTTTTTGGATACATCAACACCAAGAAATACTTTTCAAAAGGCATTCCAGAACAAGTTCCTTTCTTTTTGTCCTTCCTAAACCCATTTTACAAGTTGAAGTACCCATCCTTTTCACACACAACTTTACTTTACAGCTTTTTGAATGCCCAACACCAAGCAACACTTTTCAAAAGGCATTTCAGGTAATAATTCAGTAGTGTTTTGTTGTGGTTTACCTTATCACAGTTACATTCTCTTGATTTTTCAAAGTTCATTTTGAATTTCTTTCGTTGAAATGCAAGAGTTGGAATATTTCAGTAGTGTCTTGTCGTGGTTTACCTTGTCACAGTTACATTCTCATAATTTTTCAAAGTTCATTTTGGATTTCTTTTGATGAAATGCAAGAGTTGGAATATTTCAATAGTGTTTTGTCGTGGTTTATCTTATCACAGTTACATTCTCTTGATTTTTCAAAGTCCATTTTGAATTTCTTTCGTTGAAATGCAAGAGTTGGAATATTTCAGTAGTGTTTTGATGTGGTTTACCTTGTCACAGTTACATTCTCTTGATTTTTCAAAGTTCATTTTGGTTTTCTTTCGTTGAAATGCAAGAGTTGGAATATTTCAGTAGTGTTTTGTTGTGGTTTACCTTGTCACACTTATATTCTCTTAATTTTTCAAAGTTCATTTTGGATTTCTTTCGATGAAATGCAAGAGTTGGAATATTTCAGTAGTGTTTTGATGTGGTTTACCTTGTCACAGTTACATTCTCTTGATTTTTCAAAGTTCATTTTGGTTTTCTTTCGTTGAAATGCAAGAGTTGGAATATTTCAGTAGTGTTTTGTTGTAGTTTACCTTGTCACAGTTACATTCTCTTAATTTTTCAAAGTTCATTTTGGATTTCTTTCGATGAAATGCAAAAGTTGGAATATTTCAATAGTGTTTTGTCGTGGTTTACCTAGTTACAGTTACATTCTCTTGATTTTTCAAAGTCCATTTTGAATTTCTATCGTTGAAATGCAAGAGTTGGAATATTTCAGTAGTGTTTTGTCGTGGTTTACCTTGTCACAGTTACATTCTCTTAATTTTTCAAAGTTCATTTTGGATTTCTTTTGATGAAATGCAAGAGTTGGAATATTTCAATAGTTTTTTGTCGTGGTTTATCTTATCACAGTTACATTCTCTTGATTTTCAAAGTTCATTTTGGATTACTTTCGTTGAAATGCAAGAGTTGGAATATTTCAGTAGTGTTTTGATTTGGTTTACCTTGTCACAGTTACATTCTCTTGATTTTTCAAAGTTCATTTGGTTTTCTTTCGTTGAAATGCAAGAGTTGGAATATTTCAGTAGTGTTTTGATGTTGTTTACCTTGTCACACTTATATTCTCTTAATTTTTCAAAGTTCATTTTGGATTTCTTTCTTTGAAATGCAAGAGTTGGAATACTTCAGTAGTGATTTGTCATGATTTACCTTGTCACAGTTACATTCTCGTAATTTTTCAAAGTTCATTTTGGATTTCTTTCATTGAAATGCAAGAGTTGGAATATTTCAGTAGTGTTTTGTCGTGGTGTACCTTGTCACAGTTCCATGCTCTTGATTTTTCAAAGTTCATTTCGAATTTCTTTCATTGAAATGCAAGAGTTGGAATATTTCAGTAGTGTTTTGACATGGTTTACCTTGTCACAGTTACATTCTCTTGATTTTTCAAAGTTCATTTTGGTTTTCTTTCGTTGAAATGCAAGAGTTGGAATATTTCAGTAGTGTTTTGTCGTGGTTTACCTTGTCACAGTTACATTCTCTTAATTTTTCAAAGTTCATATTGAATTTCTTTCGTTGAAATGCAAGATTTGGAATATTTCAATAGTGTTTTGTCGTGGTTTACCTAGTCACAGTTACATTCTCTTGATTTTTCAAAGTCCATTTTGAATTTCCTTCATTGAAATGCAAGAGTTGGAATATTTCAGTAGTATTTTGTCGTGGTTTACCTTGTCACAGTTACATTCTCTTAATTTTTCAAAGTTCATATTGAATTTCTTTCGTTGAAATGCAAGAGTTGGAATATTTCAGTAGTGTTTTGTCGTGGTTTACCTTGTCACAGTTACATTCTCTTAATTTTTCAAAGTTCATTTTGGATTTCTTTCGTTGAAATGCAGGAGTTGGAATATTTCAGTAGCGTTTTGTTGTAGTTTACCTTGTCGCAATTACATTTTCTTGATTTTTCAAAATTCTTTTTGAATTTCTTTCATTGAAATACATGAGTTGGAACATTTCAGTAATGTTTTGTCGTGGTTTACCTAGTCACAGTTACATTTTCTAGATTTTTCAAAGTTCATTTTGAATTTTATTCGTTGAAATGCAAGAGTTGGAAAATTTCAGTAGTGTTTTGTTGTAGTTTACCTTGTCGCAGTTACATTCTCTTGATTTTCCAAAGTTCATTTTGAATTTCTTTCATTGAAATGCAAGAGTTGGAACATTTCAGTAGTGTTTTGTTGTGGTTTACCTTGTCACAGTTACATTCTCTTGATTTTTCAAAGTTTATTTTGAATTTATTTCATTGAAATGCATGAGTTGGAACATTTCAGTAGTATTTTGTCGTGGTTTACCTTGTCACAGTTACATTCTCTTAATTTTTCAAAGTTCATTTTCAATTTCTTTCGTTGAAATGCAAGATTTGGAATATTTCAGTAGTGTATTGTTGAGGTTTACCGTGTCACAGTTACATTCTCTTGATTTTCTAAAGTTCATTTTGATGGATTACCTTGTCACAGTTACATTCTCGTGATTTTTCAAAGTCCATTTTGAATTTCCTTCATTGAAATGCAAGAGTTGGAATATTTCAGTAGTATTTTGTCGTGGTTTACCTTATCACAGTTACATTCTCTTAATTTTTCAAAGTTCATTTTGAATTTCTTTCGTTGAAATGCAAGAGTTGGAATATTTCAGTAGTGTCTTGTCGTGGTTTACCTTGTCACAGTTACATTCTCTTAATTTTTCAAAGTTCATTTTGGTTTTCTTTCGTTGAAATGCAAGAGTTGGAATATTTCAGTAGCGTTTTGTTGTAGTTTACCTTGTCGCAATTACATTTTCTTGATTTTTCAAAGTTCTTTTTGAATTTCTTTCATTGAAATGCATGAGTTGGAACATTTCAGTAGTGTTTTGTCGTGGTTTACCTAGTCACAGTTACATTTTCTAGATTTTTCAAAGTTCATTTTGAATTTCATTCGTTGAAATGCAAGAGTTGGAATATTTCAGTAGTGTTTTGTTGTAGTTTACCTTGTCGCAGTTACATTCTCTTGATTTTCCAAAGTTCATTTTGAATTTCTTTCATTGAAATGCAAGAGTTGGAACATTTCAGTAGTGTTTTGTCGTGGTTTACCTTGTCACAGTTACATTCTCTTGATTTTTCAAAGTTCATTTTGAATTTATTTCATTGAAATGCATGAGTTGGAACATTTCAGTAGTGTTTTTTTGTGGTTTACCTTGTCACAGTTACATTCTCGTGATTTTTCAAAGTTCATTTTGAATTTCTTTCGTTGAAATGCAAGATTTGGAATATTTCAGTAGTGTATTGTTGAGGTTTATCGTGTCACAGTTACATTCTATTGATTTTTCAAAGTTCATTTTGATGGATTACCTTGTCACAATTACATTCTCGTGATTTTTCAAAGTTCATTTTGAATTTCTTTCGTTGAAATGCAAGAGTTGGAATATTTCAGTAGTGTTTTGTTGTAGTTTACCTTGTCGCAGTTACATTCTCTTGATTTTTCAAAGTTCATTTTGAATTTCTTTCATTGAAATGCAAGAGTTGGAACATTTCAGTAGTGTTTTGTCGTGGTTTACCTTGTCGCAATTACATTCTCTTGATTTTTCAAATTTCATTTTGAATTTATTTCATTGAAATGCATGAGTTGGAACATTTCAGTAGTGGTTTGTCGTGGTTTACCTTGTCGCAGTTACATTTTCTAGATTTTTCAAAGTTCATTTTGAATTTCATTCGTTGAAATGCAAGAGTTGGAATATTTCAGTAGTGTTTTGTCGTGGTTTACCTTGTCGCAGTTACATTCTCTTGATTTTTCAAAGTTCATTTTGAATTTCTTTCATTGAAATGCAAGAGCTGGAACATTTCAGTAGTGTTTTGTCGTGGTTTACCTTGTCACAGTTACATTCTCTTGATTTTTCAAAGTTCATTTGGTTTTCTTTCGTTGAAATGCATGAGTTGGAACATTTCAGTAGTGTTTTGTCGTGGTTTACCTTGTCACAGTTACATTCTCGTGATTTTTCAAAGTTCATTTTGAATTTCTTTCGTTGAAATGCAAGAGTTGGAATATTTCAGTATTGTTTTGTTGTGGTTTATCGTGTCACAGTTACATTCTCTTGATTTTCCAAAGTTCATTTTGAATTTCTTTCGTTGAAAAACAAGAGTTGGATTATTTCAGTAGTGTTTTATCGTGGTTTACCTTGTCACAGCTACATTCTCTTGATTTTTCAAAGTTCATTTGAATTTCTTTCATTGAAATGCAAGAGTTGGATTATTTCAGTAGTGTTTTGTCGTGGTTTACCTTGTCACAGTTACATTCTCTTGATTTTTCAAAGTTCATTTTGGATTTCTTTCGTTGAAATGCAAGGGTTGGAATATTTCAGTAGTGTTTTGACATGATTTACCCTGTCGCAGTTACATTCTCTTAATTTTTCAAAGTTCATTTTGAATTTCTATCGTTGAAATGCAAGAGCTGGAATATTTCAGTAGTGTTTTGTTGGGGTTTACCTTGTCAAACTTACATTTTCTTGATTTTTCAAAGTTCATTTTGAATTTCTTTCATTGAAATGCAAGAGTTGGAAAATTTCTGTAGTGTTTTGATATGGTTTACCTTGTCACAGTTACATTCTCTTGATTTTTCAAAGTTCATTTTGAATTTCTTTCATTGAAATGTAAGAGTTTGAATATTTCACTAGTGTTTTGTCATGGTTTATCATGTCACAGTTACATTTTCTTGATTTTTCTAAGTTCATTTTGAATTTCTTTCGTTGAAATGCAAGAGTTGGAATATTTCAGTAGTGTTTTGTTGTGGTTTACCTTGTCACAGTTACATTCTCTTAATTTTTCAAAGTTCATTTTGAATTTCTATCATTGAAATGCAAGAGTTGGAATATTTCAGTAGTGTTTTGTAGTGGTTTACCTTGTCACAGTTACATTCTCTTAATTTTTCAAAGTTCATTTTGAATTTCTTTCGATGAAATGAAAGAGTTGGAATATTTCAATAGTGTTTTGTTATGGTTTACCTTGTCAGACTTACATTTTCTTAATTTTTCAAAGTTTATTTTGGTTTTATTACGGTGAAATGCAAGAGTTGGAATATTTCAGTAGTGTTTTGATGTGGTTTACCTTGTCACAGTTACATTCTCTTGATTTTTCAAAGTTCATTTTGGTTTTATTTCGGTGAAATGCAAGAGTTGGAATATTTCAGTAGTGTTTTGTTGTGGTTTACCATTTCAAAAATTTTTCAAAGTTCATTTTGAATTTCTATCATTGAAATGCAAGAGTTGGAATATTTCAGTAGTGTTTTGTAGTGGTTTACCTTGTCACAGTTACATTCTCTTAATTTTTCAAAATTCATTTTGAATTTCTTTCGATGACATGAAAGAGTTGGAATATTTCAATAGTGTTTTGATATGGTTTACCTTGTCAGACTTACATTCTCTTAATTTTTCAAAGTTCATTTTGGTTTTGTTTCGGTGAAACGCAAGAGTTGGAATATTTCAGTAGCGTTTTGATGTGGTTTACCATGTCACACTTACATTCTCTTAATTTTTCAAAGCTCATTTTGGATTTCTTTCGATGAAATGCAAGAGTTGGAATATTTCAATAGTGTTTTGTCGTGGTTTACCTAGTCACAGTTACATTCTCTTAATTTTTCAAAGTTCATTTTGAATTTCTTTCGTTGAAATGAAAGAGTTGGAATATTTCAATAGTGTTTTGATATGGTTTACCTTGTCAGACTTACATTCTCTTAATTTTTCAAAGTTTATTTTGGTTTTATTACGGTGAAATGCAAGAGTTGGAATATTTCAGAAGTGTTTTGATGTGGTTTACCTTGTCACAGTTACATTCTCTTGATTTTTTAAAGTTCGTTTTGGTTTTATTTCGGTGAAATGCAAGAGTTGGAATATTTCAGTAGTGTTTTGTAGTGGTTTACCTTGTCACAGTTACATTCTCTTAATTTTTCAAAGTTCATTTTGAATTTCTTTCGATGAAATGAAAGAGTTGGAATATTTCAATAGTGTTTTGTTATGGTTTACCTTGTCAGACTTATATTCTCTTAATTTTTCAAAGTTGATTTTGGTTTTATTACGGTGAAATGCAAGAGTTGGAATATTTCAGTAGTGTTTTGATGTGGTTTACCTTGTCATAGTTAGATTCTCTTGATTTTTCAAAGTTCATTTTGGTTTTATTTCGGTGAAATGCAAGAGTTGGAATATTTCAGTAGTGTTTTGTTGTGGTTTACCATGTCACAAATTTTTCAAAGTTCATTTTGAATTTCTATCATTGAAATGCAAGAGTTGGAATATTTCAGTAGTGTTTTGTAGTGGTTTACCTTGTCACAGTTACATTCTCTTAATTTTTCAAAGTTCATTTTGAATTTCTTTCGATGAAATGAAAGAGTTGGAATATTTCAATAGTGTTTTGTCATGGTTTACCTTGTCAGACTTACATTCTCTTAATTTTTCAAAGTTCATTTTGGTTTTATTTCGGTGAAATGCAAGAGTTGGAATATTTCAGTAGTGTTTTGATGTGGTTTACCTTATCACAGTTACATTCTCTTGATTTTTCAAAGTTCATTTTGGTTTTGTTTCGGTGAAATGCAAGAGTTGGAATATTTCAGTAGTGTTTTATTGTGGTTTACCATGTCACACTTACATTCTCTTAATTTTTCAAAGCTCATTTTGGATTTCTTTCGATGAAATGCAAGAGTTGGAATATTTCAATAGTGTTTTGGCGTGGTTTACCTAGTCACAGTTACATTCTCTTGATTTTTCAAAGTTCATTTTGAATTTATTTCGTTGAAATGCAAGAGTTGGAATATTTCAGTAGTGTTCTGTTGTGGTTCACCTTATCACAGTTACATTTTCTTGATTTTTCAAAGTTCATTTTGAATTTCTTTCGTTGAAATGCAAGAGTTGGAATATTTCAGTAGCGTTTTGTTGTGGTTTATCGTGTCACAGTTACATTCTCTTGATTTTTCAAAGTTCATTTTGAATGTCTTTCGTTGAAATGCAAGAGTTGGAATATTTCAGTAGTGTTTTGTTGTGGTTTACCTTTTCACAGTTACATTCTCGTAATTTTTCAAAGTTCATTTTGAATTTCCTTTCGTTGAAATGCAAGAGTTGGAATATTTCAGTAGTGTTTTATCATGGTTTACCTTGTCACAGTTACATTCTCTTGATTTTTCAAAGTTCATTTTGGATTTCTTTCGTTGAAATGCAAGAGTTGGAATATTTCAGTAGTGTTTTATCGTGGTTTACCATGTCACAGTTACATTCTCTTGATTTTTCAAAGTTCATTTTGGATTTCTTTCGTGAAATGCATGAGTTGGATTATTTCAGTAGTGTTTTATCGTGGTTTACTTTGTCACAGCTACATTCTCTTGATTTTTCAAAGTTCATTTTGGATTTCTTTCGTTGAAATGCAAGAGTTGGAATATTTCAGTGGCGTTTTGTTGTAGTTTACCTTGTCGCAATTACATTTTCTTGATTTTTCAAAGTTCTTTTTGAATTTCTTTCATTGAAATGCATGAGTTGGAACATTTCAGAAGTGTTTTGTCGTGGTTTACCTAGTCACAGTTACATTTTCTAGATTTTTCAAAGTTCATTTTGAATTTCATTCGTTGAAATGCAAGAGTTGGAATATTTCAGTAGTGTTTTGTTGTAGTTTACCTTGTCGCAGTTACATTCTCTTGATTTTCCAAAGTTCATTTTGAATTTCCTTTCATTGAAATGCAAGAGTTGGAACATTTCAGTAGTGTTTTGTCGTGGTTTACCTTGTCACCGTTACATTCTCTTGATTTTTCAAAGTTCATTTTGAATTTATTTCATTGAAATGCATGAGTTGGAACATTTCAGAAGTGTTTTGTCGTGGTTTACCTAGTCACAGTTACATTTTCTAGATTTTTCAAAGTTCATTTTGAATTTCATTCGTTGAAATGCAAGAGTTGGAATATTTCAGTAGTGTTTTGTCGTGGTTTACCTAGTCACAGTTACATTTTCTAGATTTTTCAAAGTTCATTTTGAATTTCATTCGTTGAAATGCAAGAGTTGGAATATTTCAGTAGTGTTTTGTTGTAGTTTACCTTGTCGCAGTTACATTCTCTTGATTTTCCAAAGTTCATTTTGAATTTCTTTCATTGAAATGCAAGAGTTGGAACATTTCAGTAGTGTTTTGTCGTGGTTTACCTTGTCACCGTTACATTCTCTTGATTTTTCAAAGTTCATTTTGAATTTATTTCATTGAAATGCATGAGTTGGAACATTTCAGTAGTGTTTTGTTGTGGTTTACCTTGTCACAGTTACATTCTCGTGATTTTCCAAAGTTCATTTTGCATTTCTTTCATTGAAATGCAAGAGTTGGAACATTTCAGTAGTGTTTTGTCGTGGTTTAGCTTGTCACCGTTACATTCTCTTAATTTTTCAAAGTTCATTTTGAATTTATTTCATTGAAATGCATGAGTTGGAACATTTCAGTAGAGTATTGTTGAGGTTTATCGTGTCACAGTTACATTCTCTTGATTTTCCAAAGTTCATTTTGATGGATTACCTTGTCACAGTTACATTCTCGTGATTTTTCAAAGTTCATTTTGAATTTCTTTCGCTGAAATGCAAGAGTTGGAATATTTCAGTAGTGTTTTGTTGTAGTTTACCTTGTCGCAGTTACATTCTCTTGATTTTTCAAAGTTCATTGTGAATTTCTTTCATTGAAATGCAAGAGTTGGAACATTTCAGTAGTGTTTTGTCGTGGTTTACCTTGTCGCAATTACATTCTCTTGATTTTTCAAAGTTCATTTTGAATTTATTTCATTGAAATGCATGAGTTGGAACATTTCAGTAGTGTTTTGTCGTGGTTTACCTTGTCGCAGTTACATTTTCTAGATTTTTCAAAGCTCATTTTGAATTTCATTCGTTGAAATGCAAGAGTTGGAATATTTCAGTAGTGTTTTGTTGTAGTTTACCTTGTCGCAGTTACATTCTCTTGATTTTTCAAAGTTCATTGTGAATTTCTTTCATTGAAATGCAAGAGTTGGAACATTTCAGTAGTGTTTTGTCGTGGTTTACCTTGTCACAGTTACACTCTCTTGATTTTTCAAAGTTCATTTTGGTTTTCTTTTGTTGAAATGCATGAGTTTGAACATTTCAGTAGTGTTTTGTCGTGGTTTACCTTGTCACACTTACATTCTCGTGATTTTTCAAAGTTCATTTTGCATTTCTTTCGTTGAAATGCAAGAGTTGGAATATTTCAGTAGTGTTTTGTTGTGGTTTATCGTGTCACAGTTACTTTCTCTTAATTTTCCAAAGTTCATTTTGAATTTATTTCGTTGAAAAACAAGAGTTGAATTATTTCAGTAGTGTTTTATCGTGGTTTACCTTGTCACAGCTACATTCTCTTGATTTTTCAAAGTTCATTTGAATTTCTTTCATTGAAATGCAAGAGTTGGATTATTTCAGTAGTGTTTTGTCGTGGTTTACCTTGTCACAGTTACATTCTCTTGATTTTTCAAAGTTCAGTGTCGATTTCTTTCGTTGAAATGCAAGGGTTGGAATATTTCAGTAGTGTTTTGACATGATTTACCTTGTCGCAGTTACATTCTCTTAATTTTTCAAAGTTCATTTTGAATTTCTATCGTTGAAATGCAAGAGCTGGAATATTTCAGTAGTGTTTTGTTGTGGTTTACCTTGTCAAACTTACATTTTCTTGATTTTTCAAAGTTCATTTTGAATTTCTTTCATTGAAATGCAAGAGTTGGAAAATTTCAGTAGTGTTTTTATATGGTTTACCTTGTCACAGTTACATTCTCTTGATTTTTCAAAGTTCATTTTGAATTTCTTTCATTGAAATGTAAGAGTTGGAATATTTCACTAGTGTTTTGTCATGGTTTATCATGTCACAGTTACATTTTCTTGATTTTTCTAAGTTCATTTTGAATTTCTTTCGTTGAAATGCAAGAGTTGGAATATTTCAGTAGTGTTTTGTTGTGGTTTACCTTGTCACAGTTACATTTTTTAATTTTTCAAAGTTCATTTTGAATTTCTATCATTGAAATGCAAGAGTTGGAATATTTCAGTAGTGTTTTGTAGTGGTTTACCTGGTCACAGTTACATTCTCTTAATTTTTCAAAGTTCATTTTGAATTTCTTTCGATGAAATGAAAGAGTTGGAATATTTCAATAGTGTTTTGTTATGGTTTACCTTGTCAGACTTACATTCTCTTAATTTTTCAAAGTTTATTTGGTTTTATTACGGTGAAATGCAAGAGTTGGAATATTTCAGTAGTGTTTTGATGTGGTTTACCTTGTCACAGTTAGATTCTCTTGATTTTTCAAAGTTCATTTTGTTTTTTTCGGTGAAATGCAAGAGTTGGAATATTTCAGTAGTGTTTTGTTGTGGTTTACCATGTCACAAATTTTTCAAAGTTCATTTTGAATTTCTATAATTGAAATGCAAGAGTTGGAATATTTCAGTAGTGTTTTGTAGTGGTTTACCTTGTCACAGTTACATTCTCTTAATTTTTCAAAGTTCATTTTGATTTTCTTTCGATGAAATGAAAGAGTTGGAATATTTCAATAGTGTTTTGTCATGGTTTACCTTGTCAGACTTACATTCTCTTAATTTTTCAAAGTTCATTTTGGTTTTATTTCGGTGAAATGCAAGAGTTGGAATATTTCAGTAGTGTTTTGATGTGGTTTACCTTATCACAGTTACATTCTCTTGATTTTTCAAAGTTCATTTTGGTTTTGTTTCGGTGAAATGCAAAAGTTGGAATATTTCAGTAGTGTTTTGTTGTGGTTTACCATGTCACACTTACATTCTCTTAATTTTTCAAAGCTCATTTTGGATTTCTTTCGATGAAATGCAAGAGCTGGAATATTTCAATAGTGTTTTTTCGTGGTTTACCTAGTCACAGTTACATTCTCTTGATTTTTAAAAGTTCATTTTGAATTTATTTCGTTGAAATGCAAGAGTTGGAATATTTCTGTAGTGTTCTGTTGTGGTTCACCTTATCACAGTTACATTTTTTTGATTTTTCAAAGTTCACTTTGAATTTCTTTCGTTGAAATGCAAGAGTTGGAATATTTCAGTAGTATTTTGTTGTGTCTTATCGTGTCACAGTTACATTCTCTTGATTTTTCAAAGTTCATTTTGAATTTCTTTCGTTGAAATGCAAGAGTTGGAATTTTTCAGTAGTGTTCTGTTGTGGTTCACCTTATCACAGTTACATTTTTTTGATTTTTCAAAGTTCATTTTGAATTTCTTTCGTTGAAATGCAAGAGTTGGAATATTTCAGTAGTGTTTTATCATGGTTTACTTTGTCACAGTTACATTCTCTTGATTTTTCAAAGTTCATTTTGAATTTCTTTCATTGAAATGCAAGAGTTGGAATATTTCAGTAGTGTTTTGTTGTGGTTTACCTTGTCACAGTTACATTCTCGTAATTTTTCAAAGTTCATTTTGAATTTCTTTTCGTTGAAATGCAAGAGTTGGAATATTTCAGTAGTGTTTTGACATGGTTTACCTTGTCACAGATACATTCTATTGATTTTCCAAAGTTCATTTTGAATTTCATTCGTTGAAATGCAAGAGTTGGAATATTTCAGTAGTGTTTTATCATGGTTTACTTTGTCACAGTTACATTCACTTGATTTTTCAAAGTTCATATTGGATTTCTTTCGTTGAAATGCAAGAGTTGGAATATTTCAGTAGTGTTTTATCGTGGTTTACCATGTCACAGTTACATTCTCTTGATTTTTCAAAGTTCATTTTAGATTTCTTTCGTGAAATGCATGAGTTGGATTATTTCAGTAGTGTTTTATCGTGGTTTACTTTGTCACAGCTACATTCTTTGATTTTTCAAAGTTCATTTTGGATTTCTTCCGTTGAAATGCAAGAGTTAGAATAATTCAGTAGTGTTTTGTTGTGGTTTACCCTGTCAGACTTCATTTTTGTTAGGTTAGGTTAGGTTAGGCTAGATCAAGTTAGGTTAGGTTATATTAAGTTAGGTTAGGTTTGGTTAGCCTACGCACGCGCGCGTACGTAGGCTAACCTAACATAACCTAACTTAACATAACCTAACCAGGCGTAAATTAAGTTAACACTACTTTTCTGATTGTCAAGTAACTTGCAATCTGAAAAACTGGTTTTCAAGACTTCACAAAATCAAAAAAAAAAAGAAAAAAAATAACAGAGTTTCCTTTTCAACTGAAAGTAAGGAGCAACATTAGATCTTAAAACAAACACAAATTATTCCGTATTAGAAGTGGGGTGCTTTCTCCTCATTCTCTAGATAATTACGCTAAAGTTTTTTTAGTTATTTTCAAAAGCTTCTTATTCTAAATCAACGGCGCAAGTGTTTTAGCAATGGTACTTAGAGCATTGAAAAAAAAGAGTCAAACTGTAGCTTAAAAAGCGAGGGATTGAGGAGGGTGAAGCATTCCCCATATACGGAATAATTTCTGGTTTGCTAGAATTTTTAATGTTGCTCCATATTTTCAGCGGAAAAAAACAGATCGGGAAATCCCTTCCCCCTCCACAGAAAATTACCCACGGGAAATCCCATTAATTTAGTCTAATATTCTAAATCTGATGGTATGATCTTTATAAAGGTTGCATGATTTTTGGGGTCGTTACCCCCATTTTCCAAAAAACAGACAAATTTTCTGAGGCCCTTAGCTTTTGATCGTCAACATTAAACTTAATAAATTTGGTATATTTGGAATTAGCATAAAACATCCATTCTTTAGATATATTAATTGTTATAAAAGTTCCTTTTCTGGAATATCGGTTACAACTTGGCCGAATCGCTCCTTACTTACAATTTGTTACCACGAACTGTTTGATTCTAAAATCTATAAGCAAAATTTCAATCAAATTTCTTATGGTAAATTTGCCCAAGAGCATGCTGTAACAAAAGCTTGCATCGCATCATTTGCATATGAAACTTCGTTTTCTCTTTATAAAGAATTTGCAATGCAAACCTTAAAGTTGACAAACTTATCTTCTAAGAAAAGACCAAATATGCAAGCAGAATTAGAAATTTTAATTAATTTTCTCTCTTTAAAAGAGAGTTTATCATACATTTTTTAGAGATAGAGATAGCTTTAGAGATAGAGATAGAGATAGATAGAGAAGCTTTTTAATTTTGTGTTGAAAATCGGAATTCGGAAATCGGAATTAATTAGGTGGTCTTGCCTTAACTTTCATAACTTAGATAACATCCAAATAAACAAGTGGAAATTAAAAGCCGACACCAAATTCTACAATAATCTCAAAAAACCTTTTAACTTCTTCAGTTTTGTGCCAGAGATAGAGTTTTTCAGAGTTAATAAAACTTACATCATTAGAAAGTGCAAATTTTGTTTTTATGATTGAAAGGAGTAGAATTTTCTTTTTCAAGTGTATGAAAGAGCATTTCCTAATAACATTCTAGTATACCTGTTTGAAAATTATCAAAAATCAGCTCAAATGAAGTCTCATTGAATAATCTGACAGCTTCCGAATTTTCCTGTTGTGCTAACTACCTTGATTGAAATCTTTGCGGACACACGAGGCATTTTATTTATGATGTACGTACATTGCTGGGCAACCATATGTCCTTGTAAATGATATATATGATCATTATGCTGTTTTTGGATCCTATTCACTGAGCGTGTCCAAACCACACCAAATGGGTATAGGAAAACAAAATGATCCCGCCCCTGTTAGCAGTGAAGCAGTGAGCAGTGACCCTAATCAAAAAATAGGTGTTCGGTATCTGCAGCTAAAAATTCTTTTTGAGGAGTGTTGTACTGGTAACTTGACATCATTAAGTCGTAAGGATGCTCCTAGAATACCATGGATAAATAAGAATTTATTCCTTTGGATTCGTCATCCAAATGTTTTATTTAAGCGTATGTATATTGTAAAAAGTGAAGAATCTATTTCAGTTTACAAAAAGTGTAGACATGTTTTAATGTCTTTTAATTGCAGCGAAACAAAATTATTATCATTCTAAGCTTTAAGAAATTGAAGTTTCTACTAAGAAGACGTGGCACATTATTAAAAGCGTAGTTGGTCACCCCCAAGACGATATGTCTTACGTTATTAAAAATGGGGAAGATAACCTTTTGATGGACCCTGTGAAAATTTCTGAAGTTTTTTGTGAATATTTTTCAAAAACTGGGTCAAAAATATCATCGAATATTCAGCCACCAGAGGATATAAATGTTGAGAGGTTTTAACTAGCCGGTATTGATGTTTCCCTTTATTTAAGGCCAACAAATTGTAGTGAGGTGGATAATATTGTTCGTAGTATAAAGTCAAGTTCAGCTGGAGGTGATAAATAAAATCTAAAGGTAATAAAATACATTCTATTCATAATCTATAAAACTGAGGACCAAAGGTGTTTGACAACTCAGGCGCTTCTCAATTAATAACCTAAGAGTGAAAATTTGGTTAATGAGGTTAGTAGCTGGTTTTGTATTAAATCAGGAGTTAAGCAGGGTTGTGTTCTATCCCCCTTTATATGGATTATTTTGATGGATTTTGTCTTAAGGAGCAGAGGAAAGGCAATGGGAGACCACGGAATCAAATCGGGAGGAAAAAGTCTCCTAGACTTAGATTATGCTGATGAGTTAAGCATCCTAGAGGAAAGTGTGAGCAAAATGAATGAACTTTTAGAGGTTTTGCGACGTCAGTGTGCTAGAATAGGTTTGAAATTTAATTTTAAGAAGACTAAGTGACTAAGGCTAGGAATAAGTGAAGATGAAAAGGTGACGTTGGGTAATGAAGATTCATCAAGTAGGCAGCTTCACTTACTTTGGTAGTATTACTAGTAAAGTTGGTGGGATCAGTGAAGATGTTAAAAGTAGAATAGCCAGGGCTCAGGGTGTTTCTTCACAGTTAAAAAAAAGTCTGGAAGAATAGGAAGATAAGTTTGCAAACCAAGATTAGAATATTAGAAGCTACAGTTTGACACTAGTCAAATATGGCTCTGAAGCATGGGCGCTTCGAAAAGCGGATGAAGATTTGCTAGATGTTTTACAGAGAAATTGCTTAAGGAATGTTGTGGGTACCCGGCTGACTGACCGTATTTCAAACAATAGGCTGTACGAAAAATTTGGGTCAATACCACTCTCTAGGGCTATAATGAAAGAAAGGTTGAGGTGGCTAGGGCACGTTGTGCAGATGAAGGATGACAGATTGCCAAAGGTTGTTGTTTTCGGCCAACCGTTTAGGGCTAAACGGAAAGCAGGTCGTCCTCGTCTGGGGTGGGAGCAGGTCACAGGGAAAGATTTACAGGAAATGTGAACCTCGTGGGAGGGTGTAAAAAGGGAGGCTTTAAATAGCTTTAAAGCTTTAAAGCTAGCATATTCCCTGATTGTTTTAATCGTAATAATTGAATTTTCAATATAATGAACCATCCTTGGAATTAATTTTTCCCCATTATACCTTTAAGACAGCAGATGTGATTCCATTATTTAAGAGAGGCAAGAAGACTAGTGTGTCAAATTATAAACTCATTTCAGTTTTGCCACTATTAAGTCGTATAATTGAAAAGTTAATTAATAATAGACTTCTGCACATGTTGAGAAATTAATATATTACACCCTAATCCGTTTGGTTTTAGAAAACAAATGAATACGGAACAGGCAATAGCATATTTAAATAGCATAAATCAAGCTCTAGATAAAGGTTACTGAGTTGCAACAACTTTCTTAGACATCATTAAAGCTTTCAATACAGTGCTTCATTCTATACTTGTTCAAAAATTACGAAGGTACAGAGTTAATGAAAGATTTCTCACTTTGATAATTAGTTTCCTGTCTGGTCATTTACAAAGAATAAAAACATTGGGCTCAATTTCTCAACCATTGCTAATTAGATGCGGTGTACCCCAAGGGTCTATTTTGGCCCTTTGTTTTTTTTTTATTTATGTTAATGATACTTTTTCTTCTCTTCGGCTGCTTGTGAATATGGTTTCAGACCTTACCAATAAAGAGACTAATGTTTCTTTCCTGATGTTTGCTGATGATACAGCTCCAATTGTGTGTGCGAAAACGACTGCGTGTGCGAAAACGACGATTGGTTACTGGATTGTCTAGCACTATTCAAAAGATATCTATCTGGATGAGGCAAAAAAAGATTGCTATTAATTATAATAAGTCAAATTTTTTAGCTTTTGGACAGTCTGGTAATTGTTATCCATGGATATCTTCAGTTGAAGCTGGGGGCCTTGCAATTTGGAGGTTTTCAACTGTACGACACCATGGTATTATTGTTGATGAATCCCTCTTATTTAAAGATCATATTATGAAAGTTTCAAGTATATTAGCCAAAATGTTGGCATAATTCGTAAACTTAAACATTGTTTTCCAAATAAAATAATGCGTATGTTACATTCTAGTTTAATTCACCATTATATTTTGTATTGTAGCTTAATATGGTAGGGAAATTTCTCCTCAATCCTTCGCCCAGTCCGATTTTCGCAAAATATTGTTATTAGAATACTTACTAATATACTTGCTAATTAAAGCCCTTCTGAATCGTGTCGAGAGGCTAATGTTAGGTTGAAAATACTCCCAGTGGCTACTCTCCGTGACTTTTATACTGGTGTTTGTATGTATAATTGCGTCAGAGGTAAGTCAGCTTATTTTCTAAGCGTCGTCACGCAAGTTAAGGAAGTTCATTCCCATGGCACAAGGTCAATGAGTGAAATTTATGATAATAATTTGGTTACGTCTAGGTCAAGGTTTTCTCACATTTTAAGTTCATAAGTTTATTATAAGTTCATAAGTTTATTAATCCACTTTCACAAACAAATAAATAAATTAAACAACAGTGTCGCGATGGAGAAAACCTATGAAGGTTTGCGATCGCGCGAAAGTCCACGTAAATACTTACCTATTAACTCAACTATTTACTTAAACCTAAACTATTTAATTAAAAAATATTATAAATAAACCAAAATTGATAAACTATAACCTATATATATATATGAAAAAATAGATAAATAAATAAATAACTGAATTAAAATAATAATAGATAAATAAAATATAAAAGAAAAATAATAATAACACATCCATCCTCCATCACTCATCAATACTTAACTCCCTCTCTCCTCCCCCACCCTTCCCTTCCAACCTTACCATAGCCCCAATATAGTTATTGCCCCAATAGCCCCAATGTAGTATCAATATAGTTATTGATTTGCGTCGGGGTAATAATATCTATAATTCAATAAATTCATTAAATATCTATAAATATGTCCATACCACTGTTAATTGATTCCATAAGTTGTTGCAAAGCATTCCTCGTCGAGTGCCCTTTGCAAAATACGAATTGGGTCTCACTCAGCAAACCATTCGCCTGTAGAAAACTGTATAAACGTTTATGAACATTTCCTTATAGTTTCGAAAACAATGGAAGGATCGAAATCGGTCTCCAATTCTCAATTTTCTTTTTAGGGCCACCTTTATGAAGTGGTATAACATTTGCAACTTTTAGCTGATCAGTAAAAATGCCCTTTTCGAGTGACAGGTTTATAATAAAAAGCAGACACGGTAGAATATAATGCATTATTGCCTTGAACGCTCGAAGAGTGGACGATAAGCCGTCCACTCCTGCAGAATTTGGTTTCAGAGATTTTATTAGTTTAAACAGTTCATCACTTGTACACGGATCAAAGGCTAATTCAAAACTCTCACCTCTATTATCACGCATAATGTATTCTTGAGCCTGTTGGCATCTATTTTTCACACTATTTTACACTTTAATACCAATATTAGAGCAAAAATTACCAAACTCATTTGCAATTCCAGACTTATCATAAGGGGGGAACACTTCAAGTTGTACTTCATTCCCTCCAATTTCAGCATCCCCATTGGTCACTTCATTTATCAGTTTCCATGTTTCTTTCATATTTCCTTTACTAATTGAAAACTTTCTATCGTAATATTCGGCCATTGCTTTGCGACGTAATTGTTCACTAAATTGCGCTGTTTTTTGAACAATTCATACGAAACATCACTTTCATCATCTATATATCTTTGATAAAGCTCAATCCTTAGCTTTCTTTCTTTCAGTGTTTCACTCGTTATCCATGGCTGACGGGATTCCTGTTTCTTCACTTTCATTACCTTAATAGGACACGCACTATCATAAATGGGTAGAATAACAGACATTAGGCTATCAAGTGCTCTCGCAGGGGATTCTTCTTCAGAAAACAGAGGGGTCCGATCGATAACACTAACCTCCTCCACAAACTTTTGAAGACTCCCTTTTTCATTAACCTTGTCTTTATTTTCTTTTTCTTTGGTCTGTTCAACTGACACTTCATAACACTCACCAATAGAAGATGGTCAGAACCAGAAAAGGACACAACATCACCATAACAAAGCTTCTAATTGGCAGAAAAAACGAAAATATTATCAATTAGGGTTGCACTCTGTTCAATAATCCTCGTGGGTACACTCACAAGTAGGTATAGATCATTCGACATCATAAAATTTAAAAACTCAACATTAAGATGAGACAAATCAGATAGTTAAAATCAAGCTTAGCTATGGAATTCGTTAAATGAGAATATTAAAAATAGTATTTAGGTGAATTTAAAAAGCTGTTGAAGAATGGATTTTTTTTTCTAGATATAATTTTAATGATCAATGTAATATGATGCATAGTTGAAATGTGAAATTGGTATTAAATCATTAAAGTTAGTGTTTTATTTTTATTGAGGTTTGTCAAGCAAGGAGTCGAGTGATGAGTGTTCAGCGAGTGGTAGCAGGGTATATGATGTTGTAGTTTTTATATGAGGTTTGTGTTGTTTTTTTTGCTTCTTTTTCGTTTTTTTTTTATTTGGTTGGTTATCCCTCCTCCATATCATGCGGTGGCATTTGGAAGGGGTGTGTTTATGCTAAGTTTTTTGTCAATAATTGTTATTAAATAAATAAATAAGTAATTGATTAGATAGAGTTTTGCTTAACAATTAGTAGGAGATTATAGGTTTGCTTTGTTTTAAACTAGCCTCTAGCTATCTTTTTGAACTGTTGGACACATCCAAGATATTCTATGAATATGTACTAAAATTGCTTCGAAAGCTCCTTGTGGCGCTGAGATAATTTTCTAGTGGACCCTTTGTCCTTGAGACACCCAGCCGACGCTGAGACTCTTAAAATGACAGTTTGGTATCGAACTTAATTAAACCAGTAATAACTGTGTATACATGTATATATGTATGTATAGGCTATATATATACATATACGCTCTGTATATACCCCGGTACTGCCCTGATAAGGGAAGGTTGGTGGTGGCGGCGTGATTCAGCCCCATAATATATTTGTGAATCGTTTGCATGCTCCTAATATCAAATATTTTACACATCAAGTATTTTGTAAAGCATTTGCATGCTTCTAATATCAAATATTTTATACATCAAATATTCTGAGAAGCATTTCCATGCTTCTCCTGATGCCAAGAAGCTACTCATACCAGAGAAGCATGATGCTCATCTTCATCCAGATGTGATAAACTATGCCAAGAAGCATGGGGTTAACTTTTGACAGTACCATCCCATTGCAGTCCATTGCGTGCAACCGTTCGATATTTCTGTCTTTGACCCAACCAAGTGTCAATGCAACCAATAATGACCATGGGGCCGGTCAACAATCCTGGAAGAACTGTCACCATTTACATCACCGCTGAGTTGGTAGGAAAACCTTTATCCTTGGTTTCAATACCATCAAACATCCAGAAGGGATTTGGCAGGTATATATCCTTTCAATCCAGATTGTATTGATAATGAAGGTCTGTCCTCTCAAATACAGACCAACCAAATCTTTTTTTTAGCCCATGAACCTGGTAGTAAATTACAAAGCTCATCAGAGGTTCTTACTTAAGCCCATCCCTACCTGTTCAGCCATCCTCTCGCCCAATGCTTTTAATAAGCCCTGTGATTTAACAGTCATTATGAAATAGGAAAGTCAGACCTGGACAAGTACAGCCACATCCCAGCTCCACCAAGAAAACAGAATGCTTCAAGGAAGAAAGAAGGGCAGAACAAAAGTACTCACTGATACATCAGTGAAGGCCAAGAATGAAACTGCCTCTACTACAAGGGAGGCAAAGAAGAGGTGGAAAAGGAAACCTGACGCAACAAAAGCAAGCAAAACCAAGAAGCAGGCTGTGAAGAGATTTGATGAAAAGATAGCACTGAGGGTGAAAATGAAACTGAAAATGAAAACTGCTCAAACTGTGATTGTTTATGACAGCTCTGACAGTTCTCTGGGTAAGATAGTGAAAAGGAATATGAACTTAGTTTTGATTTGGGTTTCAGTTGGCAACTTTTAAAAGTCATTTATGAGTCATCTATGAGGACCATTAGTGAAAATGCAGAGCCTACTGCAGAGGTCAGTGAGATGACTATGAGTGGTGGGAGAGGTAATGTGTGAAATGGCTGGAACAGCTACATCATATCTACAATATGAAAGAGTATTTAAAATAAAAACCCCAGTACTTGGATAGTGTGTGATCTTTGACAAATG
Source organism: Artemia sinica (assembly GCA_027921565.1). Lineage (NCBI taxonomy): Eukaryota > Metazoa > Arthropoda > Branchiopoda > Anostraca > Artemiidae > Artemia > Artemia sinica. Next base: position 15,108,683 of record CM051263.1, on the reverse strand, counting down.
TTTTGACTGAAATGTATTTTCTCTAAACAACGACAGTAGGTTTTTAATCTTGGGCCTGCTGTAGATAGTTGGGATTGGCTGACTACAATCTTATAGCCAATCCTAGTTAAATATGATTTCTGTTTTTCACAACACATGCCAGTGATTGAATCTGCCCATGATTGAGATACTTCAATTTTAAGATCCTTGTCCAAGATTGGGTAGTAGCCTATTTGCCAAGATTTCACTCAAGTTAAAAATTTGCAATTACAATAAGGCCTCTACTATTAAATGTCTGTGCATTTAAAATAGCTACCATTGTATATGGGTGAAATACTTAAACTATGAAATACTTATTAATAAAATTTAGACAGAATAAGTAGAGAAAAGCTAACTTTCAAGGTTTTACTTGTTCAACTACGTTGAACAAAATGGATATCTCAAAATTTTGATTGGATGTGTTTGGGAAAATAGTGGGCATTAGAGGGGGGCTAGTTGCCCTTCAATCACTTTCGACTATTAAAAAGGGCACTAACCTTTCAATTTACAATTGAATGAGCCCTTTTGGAAGTTCCTACAACATCGCTTTCTATAAAAACCTTATATGTTCCCAGGGAATAATAATCAAAACTTGCCCTGAGGGCTGTGGGGGGGGGGTGTCATCCTTAAAAACCTTATTTCCAAAACTTTCAACCTCGTTGAATAAAATGGCTATCTAAAAATTTTGATTGTATGTGTTTGGGGAAAAGCTGGGCGTTAGAGGGGGGTTAGTTGCCGTCAAGTCACTTTCGACTATTAAAAAGGGGAATAGCCCTTTGAATTTCCAATTGAATGGACCCTTTTTCGTGTTTCTACGACAATCATTTCAATAAAAACCTTATATGCCCCGAGGGCATAACTTATAACCCTTGCCCTGAAGACTGTAGGGGGAGTGTCCTGCTCAAAAGAAAAATTTCCTGAATTTTAAACTGCGTGGAACAAAATGAATATCTCAAAATTTTGGTTGGATGTGTTTGGAGAAATGGTGGGCGTGGAAGGGGTGTTAGTTGCCTTCCAATCACTTTTGACTATTAAAAAGAGCACTAGTCAATTAATTTCCAATCGAACGAGCCCTTTTTGAAGTTTCTACGACAACGCGTTCTGTAAAAAACTTATATGCCCCCAGGGCATAACTTACAACCCTTGCCCTGATGGCTGTGTGTGTGTGTGGGGGGGGGGGGGGGTTGTCATCCTCAAAGATCTAATTTCCAAAACTTTCAACTACGTTGAACAAAATGGCGATCTTAAAATTTTGAGTGGATGTGTTTGGGGAAAAGGTGGGCGTGAGAGGGGTGCTAGTTGCCCTCCAATAACTTTCGACTATTAAAAAGGGGACTAGTACTTCGAATTTCCAATCGAATGAGCGTTTTTTGAAGATTATACGACAACGCTTTCTATAAAAACCTTATATGCCCCCAGGGTATAACTTACAACCCTTGCCCTGAGGGCTATGGGGGAGTGTCCTCCTCAAAAACATAATTTGCATCTGGAAATCAACTACGGTGAACAAAATGGCAATCTCAACATTTGGATTGGATTTGTTTCAGGAAATGGTGTGCTTGGAATGGGTGTTAGTTGCCTTCCAATCACTTTCGACTTATTAAAAAGGGCAAAATCAATTCCAATTTCCAAATGAATGAGCGCTTTTCGAAGTTTCTACGACAACACCTTCGATACGAAGTGCCCTGGTCTAAAGGGAAAAAATTATAAATAATACATTGTGCCAACATTGTTCTTATATGCCCCAAGGGCATAACTTAAAGTCCTTGCCCTGAGGGTTGTGGGGGAATGTCCTTCTCAAGAACATATTTTCTATCCGGAAATCAACTACGCTGAACAAAATGGCTAACTCAAAATTTTGATTGGATGTGTTTGGCCAAATGGGGGGGGCGTGAAGGGGTGTTAGTTGCCTTCCAATCACTTTTGACTATTAAAAAGGGCACAAGCGACTCCAATTTCCAATTGAATGAGCCCTTTTCGAAGTTTCTACGACAACTTTTTCGATGCGAAGTGCCCTGGTATGGAAAGAAGAAGAAGAAGAAATACATTGTGCCAACAACGTTCTTTACTTAGGCAGCGCGATTGCGCTGCCTATGATTTCAATTGAATCAACAGATTGATCCGAAATGATTGTTTTTGCATATAATTTCTATTAGAAAAATCTTAAATAAAGTTTAGTTATAGCTTTGACATGTGTCAACATGTTATAAATTTTAAAGTTGATTTTAAATTTAACCTAAATTTTAAGTTTAAATTTAAATAAATTTTAATTGTTTTTTTTTTTTCATTTGTATAGTTATGAAAGCTCCCTTTCCTCAGTGCGTCAAATATGTGAATATGATTTTTATACTCAGTCTTACAATAGCATCTTCTTTGAAGAATTAATTTTTTCTGACGTGTCTTACTCAAGCCGGGACATTTGTTTTACATAAATGAAAATAAAACCTGACATGTGAGCAAAATCTTAGCTTAAAGGGGGCATGCGTTTAAGAGTGAGGATGGGGAACACCCAAAAAACAGGCAAATTATGCAGCATATTAGATATTGGACGGAAAATTGCAAAATTTTTGAGGCTACTTGCCTTGCATCTGGCTGACTGATGATTAAGACCAATATTTATATTGTTGATAAACCAGGTGTAATAGGAAGTAAGCCAGCAAATCCGAGAGTCTACCTTTTGTATATAATTAAATAAAAAACAAGTTTTCAACTGAAAATAAGGACCAAAATTAAAAATTAAAACAAACAGAAGCTATTCAGTATACGAGGGGAGCTGCCCCCTCCACAATACCTCGCTCCTCACGCTGTTGTTTTTATAACTTTTAAAAAGCTTCTTATTATGCTTAAACGACCCTTCTGTTTCAGCCGTCGTTCAGCGTTTCGCTCTTTACTTCCCTCAGAATATAACCTAACCCAACTCATTGATTTTAATTAAAAATCAACGGTCTTGGACTCGGACTTCAGCCTCGATCTCGTTATTAATATAAGTAAAAGAAGAATCCACTGCCTAAAACTAGAATTCTACAAGATTCGATTCCACCCCCTTCATCTGCAAAGCTGGCTTTTCGGCTGTCAGAATAAAAAAAGTAAGAAATGCTCTAGAATTAACCTTTAACAAGAGATCTGGGTTAACAACAAGCCCGTCCCATTCATTTATAATTTTAATATTATCCATCCTTGATCTGGGTTCAACAATTTATTCCTGATATTATCGAAACACTTTAAGCAAAATATTTTGTATAATCCATGGACGCTATAAATAGTGTCCATTTTTAGTTTCTTGCTGTTGAACTTATAATCGTCTTTTAAAAGGTATTAATTAAAAAAAAACTGCTTTTACAAAGCAGATTTTCAAAGAAAAATAAAAAGCTAAATTAAACTTGGTGATAGGTCTTTTCCCCCAGAAAAATTCCCCCACATGGAAACTTTCCCCTGCCTCCACTGAAAATTAAAACTTACCGTTCCAACGTTTGCCAGGCCCACCGTTCAGTTACACAAATAGTGACTAATTTGTTCAGCTTTGTTTATATATAGATCTTTTCATTTGTTACTAAGTAACTCAAATTTTTTTAAATGTTCTTACATTCTATGCCACAATCCCTTGAATTTTAAATATAATTAATTTTTAAGCATTGTTTCTACGAATTGATTAATAATCAACATAAGTTCATCTATCAACGTCTTAACAACATAATCAATCAACATTATCATTATCAACATAAGCCAGGATTAATTATTACAAGTCTATACACCGGAGAAAGAGTCACGTCAACTAGTTCTGTTACTGTTGGGCCGAGTTGCTCCTTTCTTACAGTTCGTTACTGCGACCTATTTGATGAGGCTGTTACTGCGAATGTCTGAAATCTGGTTAATGTGACATTCAACGGTGAACGTCCGAAATTTCTTTTTCTCCCTTCGGATTCAATTAACTTTGCGAATCAGCTTTTTTAGTCTTATGCAGGCTTTGATGGTAAAAGTTAAAGTTAGGTTAGATTATGGTAAATTACATTACAAATCTCAGAAATGGGTTAAAAACATAACCTAATCCATCCTAACCTAATCTGTCACCATCAAACCTTACATAAAACTGAAAAAGTTGACTGGCAACACTGACTACATCCAAGTAGAAAAAAAAAGTTGTTTCGGACATTCACCAATTTCGGAGATTCATGGTAATAAAGCTTAAAAAACAAAGGTTTTTGCTCTCCTGGGAATAGGGTGCTCGGGAATTGGTTTTGAAGCTTTGAACACGCTCTTTTAAGTGGTTCTGCCTTATTTGAAGTTCAGAGTTTGAAGATTCAGTTACACACAAAATTCAGTCAGAGTCAAGCATTTAAAGATGCTAAATAGACTATAGAGAGGATTTTAATTCATCACATTGAATTATTATATGCAAAAACTGTTACAAAAGAACAGAAGGTCGCGTAGATTGTCTTGTCTTGGCTTAATCCGTCTGAGAAATTTTCATCAAACATCGTACCTTTGTTAAGCGTTTGGGATGAAAATGTGTTTCTATCATCATCTTCCGAGGTCTTAGTTATTACCTTTGTTGTTAGAGGGGTTATTTTCATTGAATCCACTTATCTCTTAGGAATAAACAGAGGGAAATGAAATCAGATACATTTACTATAGATTTGATTAAAGTGTTTAGCTTAAATCTAATTTAAAACTTGCAATGGAAATAATGAAGGAAATACGGATATATAAGGGGAACAAGGGGATAAAGAAGGTAATAACAGAAAAGGGAAATTAAAACTAAACAGATCTTGAATTTCCTTTTTGGATTTTTTTTCCAAACTTGTACATTTACCACTCTCCTGTTAATTTTCGATTGTATAACACAACAGCTTTTCAGTTACCTCAACCGTTAGAAAGGTTGCTGACTGACCGGTTAGTTCAAGACCATTAATGGTCAGTAATTTTTAAGAAACTGGCCTTCAACGAATAATTGATAGTTGTTTGGACTCTATCCCTATCATTTTTTCTTGAACATTCTAATTTAATGAACGGGTTTGATTTATTGTATTAACATCATGCTATTGCATTTATTGTAAATGCACTATAATAAATTATTTTTTCATGTATTATTTTATTATGAATTATTTATATATAAAAAAACTATTTTAACATTATATTATGTATATTTTATATATTTGATTGGTTTTTGTTGCACGTGATTAGTCATTGAAGATAGGGGAACGCTTGTGCTTCAAGCTCTGTGCTCCAGAGCTTTTGTTTAGGATACATTTCTTCCAACGGAGCTTATCGCTTCAACATAAGGGTTTGTAGATCAACAGGAGATTCAGAAATTTTTTCCATGTCATTTATACAGAGTAAATTGTCTGTTAAAATCACTACTGCTTAGCTACCAGTGTGTTTTTTTTATTATTTGTATTATTTTTTTTTTACCTTACCATACTTTGGTAACTCTTTAGTTCCTTTAAATGTCGAAATTTTGCTTTGCCTTTGTATTTGTTTGAATGACAAATGATGACTGATAATTTATAATTTTGATGAAGCTTTGTACAAAAGCATTGCTCTCTAGTGACTACCAAAAGATAATGCTGTCTACATGTTTCTTGTGCGTTAAAAAACTTTTATTTTCTTAAAGTAGTACTTCAGCATTATGGAAAGTAAAGAATGGTTGGCAGCTCCTTCTTATTTGGGGAAGTCCCCTGTTTTACTTAATTTTTGCCTAATCAATAAGGTATATTTTGCTTTATCCAGTTTTCAAGCTATGTTACAATTTGTAAGGTATAAATATATATGATTACATAATTAGCTATAACTAAATTAATCGACACTGGCCATGCACCTTCAACATCCAAGTTTCACATGGGCAGATTTGGATGGGGTGATCAAAGTTTTGAAAAGTTGTGTGTTAATCCGTAGAGACTCATTGTTGCTACGTAATATGGTGATACCTAAGAGCTTTGAAACTGGGACTCTCAAGGGCTAGCTGCCCTTTTATACCTTTTGGATAGTTGTTGTTGCTTCTGATTAGTGAGTGAAGATAGGGGACCTTGTCAAACCACTTCATACTCTCTTCGTTAAGTTTTTGGTCTAGCTTAGTTGTATCCTGTGGCTTTCATGAGTAGTACACAGCTGTTTTTCTAGATGACTTTCTTCGAAAGTAGCTAGTCGCTTCAAGGAAGGGATTAGATACGGTCTGTACATCATCAGGCACTTTTACCATTCTGTCGATGTCATTGATGTACGCTAGCCTGTCTGTAAGAATCTCCTCTTACATCTGTGCTGCAAGTTGTTTCTACCAGAGAGAGGATTGCGTTCAAAAAGTGGTTAAAAAGTTCTGGGGACAGATGACATCATTGAAAGTCATCTGGAAGCTGTCAATCAGACTTTCAATAGTTACGAAGCGATCCTATATTTTGAGTGCATACCTTTGATCAGATTAACTAATTTTCCGGTGATTCCATTATGGAAGAGGACATGCCATTTCTCTAGAAAAGGTCGAAAGGTCATTGAAAGTCAATGCAGAGTTAGTACAGGTCTTGACCGAATTTCAAATATTTTCCTAGATCAGCTTTATTGTGAAAATTTGGTCAACGGTCTATTTCCCGAGATGGAAACAGGCCTGCTATTCGTGGGTGACTGAAAATCTGTTGTATGCTCTGATCCGCTGGAGTGTCACGCTCTGTTACTCCAGGAGTTGCAATCTCTGATCCGCTGGAGAACCGAACTTTCAGAAGTTTTGCTTTGATTCTGTCCGGGTCAGGGAAATTATTTATCTTCAGGCCTCAGATGGTATCCACCACTTCAGAACGGAGGGTGGTGGGCTGGGATCTGTATAGCAGGAAACATCTAGCTTTTCAGGGTGTTTAAGGATATCAGCATTAAGCTTTTCTTTGAAATGCTCCGTCCTTCTCTAGCGGATCCCTTTTTTGCTTTGTGCCTGGGGCTGTTTCTATTTACCAGTTCACAAAAACTGAGACTTTCCTGATTGTTAGCAGTATAATAAAAAAATAAACTATATCTAAAATTTGCTGGTTTTTTTCTTGTATTCTTTTTTTGTACTATATCCCATCAAGAGTTGTCGCATTTGGTTCACAGTGCAAATTTAACAAAAACCAAACCACCAACATTAGCAAATTTGGGATATGGCCTAAGGTTATATCCAAGCCATCTAAAAATAACACAGCTGTAATTTTTTTGGAGGACTTTTATTTTACTTCTATCGATGACAACTCTTGGCATATTATAAGAAAAATGGATTGGTATAAGCACGAGTTTCTAAGAATGGTCAGCTGTCAGTTAATTAGCATTAACTCTTTCAGAACAGATGGTTTCTTCTGGACCATGTATTTTTTTCTCTTAAATAAGGATACTAGGTAATCCATGACATACAAAGGAAGCGAAGAAGCTTTTTATCAAACAGATCGTGGTAGCGAACTGTAAGTAAGCCTGGAGTAACAGAGCCTGGAGTAACAGGTGTCCTTTAAGGACACCCTTGACGGTCAATCATTTTGATCAAAAGCTTCTTTCAAACGATTGACGTGTGCTTCAGTCAACCTTCAATCGACTCTTCAATCAACTCTTCAATTTTGGCCAAAGCTAATTTCAAATTTAATTTTAACTCACGGCAAGACTTTTAGTTTCAGTTCAGAGTCGGGTAGTGAAGTGACTGTCGTGTGTGAAATGCAGAATAATACTGATTTGGCTATTCTGTCCAGGTTTGCCAACTTTTTGGTCAAGGAATATTTCCCTTGAGCATCCAAAAATGTGTCCTTTTCAGCCAAATTATGTCCATATTTGGTCTATAATATGTCCATCTTGAAATCTCAGAAACTCGTTTTCTTTTGACGACTTGTAAACCTCTTTCAAAGTGGTCAGTTAACATCGAATATAACGAAAAAGTTTCATTTAGTTCATCCATAAAAAATGAACTAGTGTGAAAGCACAAAAGTCACAAAAATATGTAAACGGTAAAAAAAACTAATTGTCGGAGCTTAAGGCTCATCTTCCTACGAGGGTTCCGCTTGACAGGTATGGTCGGCATGAGCATCAGCATTTTCACTTCTTTTGGTAGCTTTTTGCCAATCAGAGTATTTCTTGCGCATGTCATAAGGTAAAATCCATGAGTCAAGCGACGTTGCGGAGCGCTAGGTAAGCTGGGTTGCCCTTCAATCAGGGGGGTGACATCCCCAAAGGCATAATTACTGGACCTTTGAACAATGTTGAACAAAATAGATGTTTACAAATTCTGATTGGACGCTGGTTTTCAGAACTGATAGGCGCAGGAGGGGGTGCCCTCAAATCACTTTTGACTCTTATAAAGGGCACTAAACTTCAATGAAACGAGCCCCATCTGAAGTTTTAAACGACCACCCTTCTCCACCAAGGGTGGAGGAGGGGGGGGGGTTACTCCAAGGGTGGCACGGCCCTTGTGTTTCAAGAATCGTTCTTTAAAAAATTAGACAAAAGGTCGAACATTAGCGTAGAGAGGGGGGTATTGAGGAGGAAGTAGCCCCCGTCATATACGAAATAATTTCAGTACGTTTTAAGTTTTAATGTCACTCCTTACTTTCGGTAGAAAAAACTAGTTTTTGTATTTATTTCTGATCATTTTCAGATAAACCCAGGAAATCCACATTCTCTGTGGAAAATTTCTCCACGAAAAATTCCTGTATATAAATTTCCTCCCATGTAAAATTCTTCCGCCGGAAAATTACCCTCGGACAATTCCATCCCTGCTGCGAATCCTTCCCAGAAAATTTGTTGCTTACGATTCTGCCTGAAAATACTCCTTACCATACTTTTATTTGAAGAAAGACTTGTATTCATTTAGTTTCTGATCCTTTTTAAGGTCACTGGGAAATATCCCTGTTTGGAACCCCCCCCCCCCCTCTGGAAAGTTTATCCCCCAGAAATTTTCCATGGAGAGTTTCACCTGTTGATAATTCCCCCATGGAAATTTCTCCTGTGGAAAATCCCCTCCCCCCCAAAAAAAAGATCCAAAGAGAATTTCAACTGCGCTGAAAGCTTCCCCCTGAGAGTTCCCTCAGAGTGTCTCTACATGTACAATGGGATCAAGAACGAGAAAAAAGACAAATAACAAACATTCTGTATACAAATTCTGGTAAATCCTCCCGATGTAAAATTTCCCCTGAAACGTTCACCCCCAGAAACTTCTATCCCAATGGGAAATTCTCCCCATAGAAAATCCATCCCCAGAAGATCTCCTTCCTCCCTTGAAAAATGTTGGTATACTTCCCTACAACAAATACTATATGTAAAGAATGGGAAAATTTCATAACTTGCGGCCCTTCCTCTGGTGGTTCTGAGGGGTCATGTCATCTCCAAAGACATATCTATTGTACCTTTCAACAATACTGAACAAACTGGCTATCTCAAAATTTTGATCAGACGACTTTCAGGAAAAAAGGGCTTGGGACGGGGGCTAGTTGTCCTCCAATTTTTTGATCACTTAAGAAGGACACTAGATCTTTTAATTTTCGTTTGAACGAGCCCTCTCGCGAAATTCTAGTACCATTGGTTCGATATGATCACCCCTGGAAAAAGCAACAACAACAAGTAAACACGAATTCGTGATGCTTCTTCTGGCAAACACTATAAAATTTAATTTTTATATATAGGAGCTTGGAACCTCTAAAAAAATTAAATTAAATTTCTTTGACTTTTGTGGGGTGTTTTTCACCTTTTTCGAAAATTTGACAAATTTTCTCAGGCCCACTAATGGGTAACATTACACTTAAAAAATATTATATATTTGGAATCAGCACACTAAGCTAATTTTTGGTACATCTATTGATATCAAAATTCATTCCAGATCACAAGGGCGGATCCAGGATTTTTTTCGGGGGGGGGGGGTTACTAATTTTTGACTCAGTTTTCGACTAATTTTACTGATTTTTACCTATGTTTTAATAATTTTCGACTTATTTTCGACTCGGTCAAAAATTTGGGGGGGGGGGGGTTCAGACCGGGTAAAACCCCCCCCCCCTGGATACGGCCTTGCCAGATCATCAAGAATCTAATTTTTTTTCTTTTGCTAACTTTTCATTTTCAGTTAGTAATACTTGATAAATAGATAGATGTTTTGCCTGACTATTAAAAACCGGAAGTGATTGTTAACTAAAGAGATGCCTGCTTTCCCATTATCTTGACTGTAGAGTAAAAGCAAGGAGAAATAAAATCGTTCGTAGATGAAAGAGTACAGACTTGTAAAGAATTTCAAGAGTATTTGCAAATAGTTGTCTGCATACAAGAGCAAGCAACTCCGAAAAATAATACCGTTTTATTTTACACTTTAATTTGCAAAAAAAACTTTAATTTTTGATGGTTTTTAAAATCATGCCGGTAATCCCCTCTTCCGTGGAAAAGTTTTTCATCAAAAACCCACTAAAAGGGTATTTTCAGAAAAGGTTTTTTGGGAGGCGAGATTTGTACAACAGAAACTTTAAAAAATGCATCAAAACTGTGAAATCGACATCTACTCCTAAAAACTTCTTTTTTTTTGCTCGATCGCCTTGTATTCGCGATTGAAATTCGTTCTTAAAACATGAATTTTCTTTTAAGTTCGAGAACTGTATAATTTGGTTTCAATGTCTTTACCGCCTGCAATATCCTGCCCAATTCTGCACTTTTCTTATTTCGGTTAAAATAGTCTTTACTTTTAACTTTTCATAACTCAGGGTGGTCCCGGTATTACTCAATTATTAAACTAAAAAACTCCCACTCCACATTTTTGCTTTCTTCCGGTATATCTTCCATTATTGTTGGCGCGTGACTGGCGCAATTTTTGAACAAAACTAGTCTAGACGGTCAGTCACCCTCCTCAACCGATTGGATCATTCAAACTTTCTAATAATCGTCGTCAACGCTTGAATCAAGCGCCAAAGAGGTTCCTAGTCGGTCAATCATTTTTCAATCAATCGATTGACAGAAGCTTTTGATCAAAATGTTGACCGTATAGGGCGTCCTCGGAGCGACTCAGCGTAATAGTAACCGAAACTCTAAACAACAAAATTTTGATAATCAAAGTCACATCCAAAGAATTGACTCTTCATTCTGAATCCAAATATATAAAGTTCATTAAGTTTAATGTTACCTATTAAAAGCTACGAGCCTGAGAAAGTGTGCCTGCTTTTCAAAAGGGGGGATACACCCCTAAAAAGTCAAGCGATCTGAAATATAATTACGCCATTAGGTTCATCATATCAGAGAAAACTACTGTGGAGGTTTTAAGCTTGCAGCTGCAAAAACGTAGAATTTTGTATTTTTTTTTTTGCAGAATAAAAGATGACGGATGCGTTTTGATTTGCTTTTTTTGTTTGTTGTTTCATTTTTCCAAGGGGGGATAGTATAGAACCAATTGTCCAAAAAGATTGGGCGAGTGCTAATTCGAACGAAACTTAAAGAGTCTAGTGCCTCTTTTAAGTATCTAAAAAGATTGGAGGGCAACTAGCCACCTACTACCCTATTTTCCCCAAAAGTCATCTGGTCAAAGTTTTGAAACAAGTATTTTGTGCAGCACAGCTTAAAGGTTCAATAACTTATGTCTGTGGGGATGGCAAGGCCTCTCACAGCCCCTGGGGAAAGGGTTTTACGATATGAAGTTGGTCCATTGTTTAAATATAGTGTTTGGGAGTTTGTTAGAATTCCTATACAGACTTTTTTTTAATTGTCTTTCTTTCTGTTTGGCGACTCAATTTTACATGTGCAAATGTTCCGGGGTAATTGTACGGGAGTCATTTTCAACAGGATTGAAATGGTCTAAGGAATTTTTCTGTGATGGGGGGGGGGGGGGGGGGGGTACGCGGGAGAAATTATCCATGGGTTAATATTCCACAGGAGAAACTCTCCGTTAGGGGAGAGGGGGGGGATTTATAGGAATAATTTTCAAAGGATGGGGGATTCCCGGCATTTTTTAAAAAATGAACAAATTCTAATAAAAAAAAGTTTTTTTTTTCAAATCAAAGTAGGCTAAGGAGAGTTTTCCAGGCAGAATTGCCCGTAGGAAATATTGGTACTCTTCTCAAATACAGGACACACGAAAGAAAGACTGCATTGAAATCTTAAAGACGGTATTGATAAACAAATATCCGCTGCGTAGTGAGATATTGTTCAGTCCATAACAAAGATTTAAGTTTCAGTTTTTTGGGTTTAGGGGGACTAAAAAGTAGCTAGGTTAGGTTAGGTTATATTACGTATTTAATATATGCTATGCTTTACCCACCACCTCCCACCCCTAATGTGCAAATATATAGCCCAAATTTGTCCATAAACTATTATATTTTAATTATGTTTTATTTCTTTATCATTAGCATTAACCAAACGTTACTTTCCGCATGTGTCCTGTATTTGAAAAGAGTACCGAAATATTCTTAGGGGAATTATCAGCGAGAATGGAATTTTCTGATATGGGGAGATTTGCGCTGGAGTATATACCTTTTTTACTTTTATTTAACATAATAAACAAAATTTTAAACTATTACAAATATAAATCACTACACAAGAAAAAAATTTAATTCTTGCTAAGGCGTAGTGATTACCTACATAAACATTAGTAGAAACATCTCAAAATAATAACTCAGCTTAAAAAAAAAAAAACAATCATCTTCTCCCACACTCCTCAAATACCACCATCTAAATACAACCCCTACCCCACGTGCAATTTTTGCGGAAATAATGTCACTGCGGTGTTTCCAAGAAAGATTAGAATTAATATGGATACCAAGGTATCGTAGTAAATTTACCTGTACAACAGACTTTCCACACAATAAGACTTTACCACTCACATCAACAGAATCGCCCACTCCACAGAATGTTAGTAAAAAAGCCATCTTAACATTCACGCACAGTAAACTTAAACTAAGTTTAAACATCAGTCTTTGCTTTTGTTTTAAAACAGCTTGTTTTTAAATTCTCTTCAGAAAAAGAGCACAAGTAAAGCTTACAAATCCGACAATAATCCAAGGCCAGATTTTAAATTTTTACAAGGACATTTTCGACAAAAATCCTCAAAAACAATCAAAATACAAGTTATACAATGTTCCTCTCGTCAAATCCTTCAACGTTCATATCCTGGAATCTCGATCTACCTCTATTCAAGATCTCTATTGCGCCAAGGTATAGTTTAATAAAGGTTCTAGAAATCTCTTCTTCCTCAGTTTGAAACTAGCTGTGAAATGATTGCGACGAAAAGAGTTCGGATCGAGTTATCAATAAAGCCAAATTTTATTCTGGATTATGTAGGAATTATTGTTCTTCTGGGATAGAGCATTTCATGGTAACTGTCTTTTAGGGAGAGGTCACCTCTGGTAATTCCGGAATGTTTATGCGACACTTTTTGTCATAAGGATATTGTTAACACGTCGTGTTAAACGAATTCTTGTATATTCTTTGGTATATTATTTGAATGTACAGGTATACTATACAATATAATAATTGTATATTATATTATATTATATAATTTGGTATATTATATATATAATATATTATATTGATTTGGATTACTACATAATATAATAATTGTATATTATTTGTATATTATTTAATAAACAGAACTTAACTAAAGTTCTTATTTTATTACCGCCACCGAAGACTTAGCAGCTGGATGGATATTCCGGGCTGACTTGAATCTTTTTGAAAATTAAATAAAAAAAACATGTTTTTTAACTGAAAGTAAGGAGCGACATTAAAACTTAAAACGAACAGAAATTATTCCGTATATGAAAGGGGCTGTCCCCTCCTCAACGTCTCGCTCTTTACGCCAAAGTTTGACTCTGTCTCACAACTTTATTTTTTAAAATAATAAAAAAACTTTAGCGTAAAGAGCGATACATTGAGGAGGGGACAGCCCCTTTCATATAAGGAATAGTTTTTTTTTCGTTTTAAGTTTTAATATCGCTCCTTACTTTCAGTTAAAAAAACTTGTTTTTTTTATTTAATTTCTTAACGTTTTAGAGTTAGTGCAGCTTTTATTTTGGCTCACCGCACATGAATAATTAATACAGAATTTGCATATTAATTTTATTTTTTTTTCTTTAAATGGCTTTCTCGAAATTTTGTTCTGACGTAATATACGAACTAACTTAGATAACGACGCTAAAGTTCGAATTTTGTTTGAATCACAGACCCCTGAATCAGAAAGGCCGTTTCATTAGAATAGATAGCTCTTTTGAAAGTACAAAAAAAAACTGTAGCGTAAAGAGCGAGGTATTGACTTGGGGGCGAACCTTCTCATATACGTATTAATTTCTGTTCGTTTTAAGCTTTAATGTTGCTTCTTACTTTCAGTAATTCCGTAATTCAGTTAACTTAATTTCTGATCCTTTTTTAAACAATGCTGGGATATCCGGCACCCCCTTCATAGAAATGTCCCTTACCCCAAGGAAATATCCTCCACGTAAATATTCTCCCGCATAACCCCTCCTCCAACCCTCCCCCCCACAGTAGACTAGCTCGTAGCGATTTGCTTACGCCCCCGTACAAACAGGTTTTTCTAGTAGTTACAGGTCATCACACTCTTTGCCAAGAGGAACGTGTATGACTTGATTGGTGATCAGGATTTGAATAAAAAAAAAGGGTAATTAGTAATTGGAAAATTTTTTAATGCTTTTACAATCGGAGATGTTTGATTAACCATTGCAAAAAGGGGTAATGGGATATGCAAGCATTTGCAAAAAAGGGGTAATTAATGTTGAAAAGGGTAATTACTTCTTTAGTTTACGAGATTTGCGAATTTTTTGCGAAAAGATATTTGCGTAGACGCTTACAAGGGACATTGCTAGAAAGTATTCAATAGCTTAATTGAAAAGTAACGATAGAATGACATTGTGACTTGACCTAGCTTTACCTCGCCGATGTGGTCTGTATAATACGTAAGTAACGTTTGAAAAATATTGTCAATTTAAAAAGAAATGGCTGAAAAGTGTTATGAGGGGGGTGGGTTGCATAGAGGGGTGAGTTGCACGAGAGTTCAGTTAAAGGGGATACAGTTGCACGGAGGGTTTCGGTTATACACGGGTTCAGTTACAAGGGGGGTTCATTTGCACGGGGGGTATCCCTTTTTTTTTTCGTAAATCGGGCTCCCTGTTTTCAAAATCCCTTTTTCTTCTGAGACTTGGAGCATTTGGTGGCTAGATATTAAACGTAATGAAATTTAGCACGGAGGTTCAGTTGTACAGGGGTTTCAGTTATACAGGGGTTCAGTTACATGGGGGTTCTTTGTGTTAAATAAGTAGTTTTTGTATCTTTTAAAAGAACTTTACGGGGATTGAGAGACTCAGTTGCCTAATTCCGTGTGATTCTTCTTTACTTGATGGTCATTAAAAACGAAATTTTTGTGTTAAATAAGTAGTTTTTGTATCTTTTAAAAGAGCTTTACGGGGATTGAGAGACTCAGTTGCCTAATTCCGTGTGATTTTTTTTTACTTGATGGTCATTAAAAACGAAATTTTTGTGTTAAATAAGTAGTTTTTGTATCTTTTAAAAGAGCTTTACGGGGATTGAGAGACTCAGTTGCCTAATTCCGTGTGATTTTTTTTACTTGATGGTCATTAAAAACGAAATTTTTGTGTTAAATAAGTAGTTTTTGTATCTTTTAAAAGAGCTTTACGGGGATTGAGAGACTCAGTTGCCTAATTCCGTGTGATTTTTCTTTACTTGATGGTCATTAAAAACGAAATTTTTATGTTAAATAAGTAGTTTTTGTATCTTTTAAAAGAGCTTTACGGGGATTGAGAGACTCAGTTGCCTAATTCCGTGTGATTTTTCTTTACTTGATGGTCATTAAAAACGAAATTTTCGTGTTAAATAAGTAGTTTTTGTATCTTTTAAAAGAACTTTACGGGGATTGAGAGACTCAGTTGCCTAATTCCGTGTGATTTTTCTTTACTTGATGGTCATTAAAAACGAAATTTTTGTGTTAAATAAGTAGTTATTGTAACTTTTAAAGGAGCTTTACGGGGATTGAGAGACTCAGTCGCCTAATTCCGTGTGATTTTTCTTTACGTGATGGTCATTAAAAACGAAATTTTTGTGTTAGATAAGTAGTTTTGTATCTTTTAAAAGAGCTTTACGGGGATTGAGAGAGTCAGTTGCATAATTCCGTGTGATTTTTCTTTACTTGATGGTCATTAAAAACGAAATTTTTGTGTTAAATAAGTAGTTTTTGTATCTTTTAAAAGAGCTTTAAGGGGTTTGAGAGACTCAGTTGCCTGATTCCATGCGATTTTTCTTTACTTGGTAGTCATTAAAAACGAAATTTTTGTGTTAAATAAGTAGTTTTTGTATCTTTTAAAAGAGCTTTACGGGGATTGAGAGACTCAGTTGCCCAATTCCGTGTGATTTTTCTTTACTTGGTGGTCGTTAAAAACGAAATTTTTGTGTTAAATAAGTAGTTTTTGTATCTTTTAAAAGAGCTTTACGGGGTTTGAGAGACTCAGTTGCCTAATTCCGTGTGGTTTTTCTTTACTTGGTAGTCATTAAAAACGAAATTTTTGTGTTAAATAAGTAGTTTTTCTATCTTTTAAAAGAGCTTTAAGGGGTTTGAGAGACTCAGTTGCCTGTTTCCGTGAGGTTTTTGTTTACTTGGTGGTCGTTAAAAACGAAATTTTTGTGTTAAATAAGTAGTTTTTGCATCTTTTAAAAGAGCTTTACGGGGTTTGAGAGACTCAGTTGCCTAATTCCGTGTGGTTTTTCTTTACTTGGTAGTCATTAAAAACAAAATTTTCGTGTTAAATAAGTAGTTTTTGTATCTTTTAAAAGAGCTTTAAGGGGTTTGAGAGACTCAGATGCCTGTTTCCGTGTGGTTTTTCTTTACTTGGTGGTCATTAAAAATGAAATTTTTGTGTTAAATAAGTAGTTTTTGTATCTTTTAAAAGAGCTTTAAGGGGTTTGAGAGACTCTGTAATGCAGTAGTTTTTCAGTAAAGACACTCGATATCCTAAAAGTGTTTAATTCAAACTTTTTTAAAACTTCGAAATTTTTCAACTTTATTTATTTTTTTCTTTCTGTACATAACTTAAAATGTCAAAATATGCTTACAGTTCTAACAATTGCGCTCTGTGATTGGTCAGAGACACGATGTGACTTTCCCACTGGCATTCTATGACCGGTTATTGACAGCGCTCTGTGATTGGTCAGAGACACGATGTGACTTTCCCACTGGTATTCTATGACTGGTTATTGACACAACCTAATCTATTGCATGTATTAAATCAGTATTTTTTACGCAGTGGAACGATAAACACATAAGTCATATCTTTTAAAAAAAAGTGAAGATGGAGCATTTTAATAAAGTGTGTTTACATAACAAGGTTATTGTAGCATTGAATGCCGACAAAGAGAAATATTTAAACTTTGAAACAAGTACAGGTGGTAGCACTATTGGAAATGTATGCATGCATTGTCATGACAGTAAGGAATTAAATTTCTTTGGAATACCGAAAAAATTCAACTCTTATGTTGGTGGTTATGCGAGATTGAGATCTCCAGAGATGATTGCACTCAAAGAGAATGCCAACATAAAAATAATCATTGATGATAGAGGACAACTCCTTGCTACTGTTGCAGGTAACACATTACCTACTGATACATCCAATCGTCACCTTTCAGGTATTAGCATTCAACGGAAGATCAATAAAAGAAAGGCCTACTCTTCTACTAATATCGTAAACCATATCTTGTCTACGTGCCGAAACTGTTACCTGTGTAAAAATAATGTGATAATAGACAGTGAAATTGCCAGAAAAATAAAAAGGGCATTGTCAGAAAATATCACGATGGAATATAAAGATGAATCGATGAAAAACAAAGCACCAGCAAACGTTACTGCCATTGGTCAAACAGTCATTGAACCAAATAATACCAAAGACGAAAAGCATATTGAGCCTTTTGATGAGACACCAGTAAAAATTGTGTATGACTCAAAATGGAATAATGATTATTCTACTGATTACGAACTAAGAGAAGACAATAGCTATAATATCAAGAGAGAACATGGTGAACTATTTTATGGAACAGATTCAAAATGTCCAAAGTTAATTGTTGATATTAATAATGTATCATAATATATTTTTTGTATTAATATTCTACATAGCATTATTTCATTAAAAATATATTTTGCATTACATTGTTATGTGTTCATTATTTTTAGAGTAAGCTAGCATATCAAACGTTTAGAATGTCTAATAAAACGTCGGAGATGTAAGAAAAGGAATTTGCATACATCTATTGTCAGACACATGGGGACAAATTTTTTCTTGAATTCACCTCCTGGATAAATAAAAAAAAGACATTTCATTCAAGAAATTATGACGAAACTCTAAGTAAGCTACAAACTCTGTCTTGAAGTTACCTCATGGATACACAATGCAGAAATTTCATTTAAGAAATTATCAAAAATTGTAAGTAAGTAGCAAATTCTTTCAAAAATATGTTAATACGTTTAAGCAATAAATATCTTTAAGCTTAACCCGTCTTTATTCTTTAGAATAGTTTTATTCATTTCATTAAATTATGAAGGAATTGTAAGTAAGTAACAATAGCTTTCTTGAATTCGCTTCCTGGACACAATACAGATATTTAATTCAAGAAATAATAATAAAATCGCAAGTAAGTAATAAAGTCTTTATTGTTTTCCCCTATTGGATACACAATACTGAAATTTCATTCAAGAAATTATGAAGGAATTCTAAATAGGTAACACACTCATGTTACCTCATGGATACACAATGCAGAAATTTCATTTAAGAAATTATCAAAAATTTTAAGTAAGTAGCAAATTCTTTAATGAATTCGCCTCCTGGGTAAATAAAAAAGACAGTTCATTAAAGAAATTATGAAAAAATTGTAAGTAAGTAGCAAATTCTTTCTTGAATTCACCTGCTGAATAAACAAAAAAGACATTTCGTTCGAGAAATTATGACAAAATTCCAAGTAAGTAACAAACTCTTTATTGTTTTCATGACTTAGATACACGATGTAGAAATTTAATTCAAGAAATTATGAAAAAATTCTCAGTAAGTAGCAATTTCTTTCTTGAAGTCAACTCTTGGATACACAATACGGAAATTTCATTTAAGAAATTATGAAAAAAAAACAATTTCTTTCTTGAAGTCAACTCTTGGACACACAATACAGAAATTTCATTCAAGAAATTATGAAAATATTTGTAAGTAAGTAACAAACTCTTTTTGTTTTCACCTCTTGGATATACAGTACAGATACTTCATTCAAGAAATTATGAAAAAATCGCAAGTAAGTAACTTTTTTTTTCTCTTTATCAAAAACAATTTTCACTTAGCTACACGATGTAGAAATTTAATTCAAGAAATTAGGAAAAAATTCTCAGTAAGTAACAATTTCTTTCTTGAAGTCAACTCATGGATACACCATACGGAAATTTCATTCAAGAATTTCATGACTTAGATACACGATGTAGAAATTTGATTCAAGAAATTATGAAAAAATTCTCAGTAAGTAACAATTTCTTTCTTGAAGTCATCTCTTGGATACACAATGCGGAAATTTCATTCAAGAAATTATGAAAATATTTGTAAGTAAGTAACAAACTCTTTATTGATTTCACCTCTTGGATATACAGTACAGATACTTCATTCAAGAAATTGTGAAAAAATCGCAAGTAAGTAACTTTTTTTTTCTCTTTATCACAAACAATTTTCACTTAGCTAAATGATGTAGAAATTTAATTCAAGAAATTATTGAAAAATTCTCAGTAAGTAACAATTTCTTTCTTGAAGTCAACTCTTGGATACGCAATACGGAAATTTGATTCAAGAAATTATGAAAAAATTGTAACTAAGTAGCAAATTCTTTCTTGAATTTACCTGCTGGACAAACAAAAAAGAAATTTCGTTCAAGAAATTATGACAAAATTCTAAGTAAGTAACAAACTCTTTATTGTTTTCACGAGTTAAATATACGACGTAGAAATTTAATTCAAGAAATTATGAAAAAATTCTCAGTCTAAGTAGCAAATTCTTTCTTGAATTCACCTGTTGGATAAACAAAAAAAAAAAAAAGACATTTCGTTCAAGAAATTATGACAAAATTCTAAGTAAGTAACAAACTTTATTGTTTTCACGAGTTAGATATACGATGTAGAAATTAAATTCATGAAATTATGAAAAAAATTCTCAGTAAGTAACCATTTCTTTCTTGAAGTTAACTCTTGGATACACAATACGGAAATTTCATTCAAGAAATTATGAAAATATTTGTAAGTAAGTAACAAACTCTTTATTAATTTCACCTCTTGGATATACAGTACAGATACTTCATTCAAGAAATTATGAAAAAATCGCAAGTAAGTAGCTTTTTTTTCTTTATCACAAACAATTTTCACTTAGCTACACGATGTGGGAAATTTAATTCAAGAAATTATGAAAAAATTTTCAGTACGTAACAATTTCTTTCTTGAAGTCAACTCTTGGATACACACAATACGGAAATTTCGTTCAAGAAATTATAAAAAATATTTGTAAGTAAGTAACAAACTCTTTATTGATTTCACCTCTTGAATATACAGTACAGATACTTCATTCAAGAAACGTGATTAAACACGTTTTGAAACTACATGCTATTTGTATGCCTTTCCTTGGCACCTTTCCAAACGAGCGGGGATTCCCCACTGGTTCCTACACATTGCAAAAAAAAGTGAGCAGTACGAAAACTCCACGTTTTAAAAAAAAGTGAGCAGTACGAAAACTCCACGTTTTCAACCAGACTGGTTTTTTAGGGACCAATAAGGAGAGATATGCAAATTCGACATAGCTTTATTTCATTTTTTTAAGGTTCATTTAGACGAAGTTACGTGCGCGCACGTAACTTCGTCTAAATGAACCTTAAAAAAATGAAATAAAGCTATGTCGAATTTGCATATCTCTCCTTATTGGTCCCTAAAAAACCAGTCTGGTTGAAAACGTGGAGTTTTCGTACTGCTCACTTTTTTTTAAAACGTGGAGTTTTCGTACTGCTCACTTTTTTTTGCAATGTGTAGGAACCAGTGGGGAATCCCCGCTCGTTTGGAAAGGTGCCAAGGAAAGGCATACAAATAGCATGTAGTTTCAAAACGTGTTTAATCACGTTTCTTGAATGAAGTATCTGTACTGTATATTCAAGAGGTGAAATCAATAAAGAGTTTGTTACTTACTTACAAATATTTTTTATAATTTCTTGAACGAAATTTCCGTATTGTGTGTATCCAAGAGTTGACTTCAAGAAAGAAATTGTTACGTACTGAAAATTTTTTCATAATTTCTTGAATTAAATTTCCCACATCGTGTAGCTAAGTGAAAATTGTTTGTGATAAAGAAAAAAAAGCTACTTACTTGCGATTTTTTCATAATTTCTTGAATGAAGTATCTGTACTGTATATCCAAGAGGTGAAATTAATAAAGAGTTTGTTACTTACTTACAAATATTTTCATAATTTCTTGAATGAAATTTCCGTATTGTGTATCCAAGAGTTAACTTCAAGAAAGAAATGGTTACTTACTGAGAATTTTTTTCATAATTTCATGAATTTAATTTCTACATCGTATATCTAACTCGTGAAAACAATAAAGTTTGTTACTTACTTAGAATTTTGTCATAATTTCTTGAACGAAATGTCTTTTTTTTTTTTTGTTTATCCAACAGGTGAATTCAAGAAAGAATTTGCTACTTAGACTGAGAATTTTTTCATAATTTCTTGAATTAAATTTCTACGTCGTATATCTAACTCGTGAAAACAATAAAGAGTTTGTTACTTACTTAGAATTTTGTCATAATTTCTTGAACGAAATTTCTTTTTTGTTTGTCCAGCAGGTAAATTCAAGAAAGAATTTGCTACTTAGTTACAATTTTTTCATAATTTCTTGAATCAAATTTCCGTATTGCGTATCCAAGAGTTGACTTCAAGAAAGAAATTGTTACTTACTGAGAATTTTTCAATAATTTCTTGAATTAAATTTCTACATCATTTAGCTAAGTGAAAATTGTTTGTGATAAAGAGAAAAAAAAAGTTACTTACTTGCGATTTTTTCACAATTTCTTGAATGAAGTATCTGTACTGTATATCCAAGAGGTGAAATCAATAAAGAGTTTGTTACTTACTTACAAATATTTTCATAATTTCTTGAATGAAATTTCCGCATTGTGTATCCAAGAGATGACTTCAAGAAAGAAATTGTTACTTACTGAGAATTTTTTCATAATTTCTTGAATCAAATTTCTACATCGTGTATCTAAGTCATGAAATTCTTGAATGAAATTTCCGTATGGTGTATCCATGAGTTGACTTCAAGAAAGAAATTGTTACTTACTGAGAATTTTTTCCTAATTTCTTGAATTAAATTTCTACATCGTTTAGCTAAGTGAAAATTGTTTTTGATAAAGAGAAAAAAAAAGTTACTTACTTGCGATTTTTTCATAATTTCTTGAATGAAGTATCTGTACTGTATATCCAAGAGGTGAAAACAATAAAGAGTTTGTTACTTACTTACAAATATTTTCATAATTTCTTGAATGAAATTTCTGTATTGTGTGTCCAAGAGTTGACTTCAAGAAAGAAATTGTTTTTTTTCATAATTTCTTAAATGAAATTTCCGTATTGTGTATCCAAGAGTTGACTTCAAGAAAGAAATTGCTACTTACTGAGAATTTTTTCATAATTTCTTGAATTAAATTTCTACATCGTGTATCTAAGTCATGAAAACAATAAAGAGTTTGTTACTTACTTGGAATTTTGTCATAATTTCTCGAACGAAATGTCTTTTTTGTTTATTCAGCAGGTGAATTCAAGAAAGAATTTGCTACTTACTTACAATTTTTTCATAATTTCTTTAATGAACTGTCTTTTTTATTTACCCAGGAGGCGAATTCATTAAAGAATTTGCTACTTACTTACAATTTTTGATAATTTCTTAAATGAAATTTCTGCATTGTGTATCCATGAGGTAACATCAAGACAGAGTGTGTTACCTATTTAGAATTCCTTCATAATTTCTTGAATGAAATTTCAGTATTGTGTATCCAATAGGGGAAAACAATAAAGACTTTATTACTTACTTGCGATTTTATTATTATTTCTTGAATTAAATATCTGTATTGTGTCCAGGAAGCGAATTCAAGAAAGCTATTGTTACTTACTTACAATTCCTTCATAATTTAATGAAATGAATAAAACTATTCTAAAGAATAAAGACGGGTTAAGCTTAAAGATATTTATTGCTTAAACGTATTAACATATTTTTGAAAGAATTTGCTACTTACTTACAATTTTTGATAATTTCTTAAATGAAATTTCTGCATTGTGTATCCATGAGGTAACTTCAAGACAGAGTTTGTAGCTTACTTAGAGTTTCGTCATAATTTCTTGAATGAAATGTCTTTTTTTATTTATCCAGGAGGTGAATTCAAGAAAAAATTTGTCCCCATGTGTCTGACAATAGATGTATGCAAATTCCTTTTCTTACATCTCCGACGTTTTATTAGACATTCTAAACGTTTGATATGCTAGCTTACTCTAAAAATAATGAACACATAACAATGTAATGCAAAATATATTTTTAATGAAATAATGCTATGTAGAATATTAATACAAAAATATATTATGATACATTATTAATATCAACAATTAACTTTGGACATTTTGAATCTGTTCCATAAAATAGTTCACCATGTTCTCTCTTGATATTATAGCTATTGTCTTCTCTTAGTTCGTAATCAGTAGAATAATCATTATTCCATTTTGAGTCATACACAATTTTTACTGGTGTCTCATCAAAAGGCTCAATATGCTTTTCGTCTTTGGTATTATTTGGTTCAATGACTGTTTGACCAATGGCAGTAACGTTTGCTGGTGCTTTGTTTTTCATCGATTCATCTTTATATTCCATCGTGATATTTTCTGACAATGCCCTTTTTATTTTTCTGGCAATTTCACTGTCTATTATCACATTATTTTTACACAGGTAACAGTTTCGGCACGTAGACAAGATATGGTTTACGATATTAGTAGAAGAGTAGGCCTTTCTTTTATTGATCTTCCGTTGAATGCTAATACCTGAAAGGTGACGATTGGATGTATCAGTAGGTAATGTGTTACCTGCAACAGTAGCAAGGAGTTGTCCTCTATCATCAATGATTATTTTTATGTTGGCATTCTCTTTGAGTGCAATCATCTCTGGAGATCTCAATCTCGCATAACCACCAACATAAGAGTTGAATTTTTTCGGTATTCCAAAGAAATTTAATTCCTTACTGTCATGACAATGCATGCATACATTTCCAATAGTGCTACCACCTGTACTTGTTTCAAAGTTTAAATATTTCTCTTTGTCGGCATTCAATGCTACAATAACCTTGTTATGTAAACACACTTTATTAAAATGCTCCATCTTCACTTTTTTTTTAAAAGATATGACTTATGTGTTTATCGTTCCACTGCGTAAAAAATACTGATTTAATACATGCAATAGATTAGGTTGTGTCAATAACCAGTCATAGAATACCAGTGGGAAAGTCACATCGTGTCTCTGACCAATCACAGAGCGCTGTCAATAACCGGTCATAGAATGCCAGTGGGAAAGTCACATCGTGTCTCTGACCAATCACAGAGCGCAATTGTTAGAACTGTAAGCATATTTTGACATTTTAAGTTATGTACAGAAAGAAAAAAATAAATAAAGTTGAAAAATTTCGAAGTTTTAAAAAAGTTTGAATTAAACACTTTTAGGATATCGAGTGTCTTTACTGAAAAACTACTGCATTACAGAGTCTCTCAAACCCCTTAAAGCTCTTTTAAAAGATACAAAAACTACTTATTTAACACAAAAATTTCATTTTTAATGACCACCAAGTAAAGAAAAACCACACGGAAACAGGCATCTGAGTCTCTCAAACCCCTTAAAGCTCTTTTAAAAGATACAAAAACTACTTATTTAACACGAAAATTTTGTTTTTAACGACCACCAAGTAAAGAAAAACCACACGGAATTAGGCAACTGAGTCTCTCAAACCCCGTAAAGCTCTTTTAAAAGATACAAAAACTACTTATTTAACACAAAAATTTCGTTTTTAACGACCACCAAGTAAAGAAAAATCACACGGAATTGGGCAACTGAGTCTCTCAATCCCCGTAAAGCTCTTTTAAAAGATACAAAAACTACTTATTTAACACAAAAATTTCGTTTTTAATGACTACCAAGTAAAGAAAAATCGCATGGAATCAGGCAACTGAGTCTCTCAAACCCCTTAAAGCTCTTTTAAAAGATACAAAAACTACTTATTTAACACAAAAATTTCGTTTTTAATGACCATCAAGTAAAGAAAAATCACACGGAATTATGCAACTGACTCTCTCAATCCCCGTAAAGCTCTTTTAAAAGATACAAAACTACTTATCTAACACAAAAATTTCGTTTTTAATGACCATCACGTAAAGAAAAATCACACGGAATTAGGCGACTGAGTCTCTCAATCCCCGTAAAGCTCCTTTAAAAGTTACAATAACTACTTATTTAACACAAAAATTTCGTTTTTAATGACCATCAAGTAAAGAAAAATCACACGGAATTAGGCAACTGAGTCTCTCAATCCCCGTAAAGTTCTTTTAAAAGATACAAAAACTACTTATTTAACACGAAAATTTCGTTTTTAATGACCATCAAGTAAAGAAAAATCACACGGAATTAGGCAACTGAGTCTCTCAATCCCCGTAAAGCTCTTTTAAAAGATACAAAAACTACTTATTTAACATAAAAATTTCGTTTTTAATGACCATCAAGTAAAGAAAAATCACACGGAATTAGGCAACTGAGTCTCTCAATCCCCGTAAAGCTCTTTTAAAAGATACAAAAACTACTTATTTAACACAAAAATTTCGTTTTTAATGACCATCAAGTAAAAAAAAATCACACGGAATTAGGCAACTGAGTCTCTCAATCCCCGTAAAGCTCTTTTAAAAGATACAAAAACTACTTATTTAACACAAAAATTTCGTTTTTAATGACCATCAAGTAAAAAAAAATCACACGGAATTAGGCAACTGAGTCTCTCAATCCCCGTAAAGCTCTTTTAAAAGATACAAAAACTACTTATTTAACACAAAAATTTCGTTTTTAATGACCATCAAGTAAAGAAGAATCACACGGAATTAGGCAACTGAGTCTCTCAATCCCCGTAAAGTTCTTTTAAAAGATACAAAAACTACTTATTTAACACAAAGAACCCCCATGTAACTGAACCCCTGTATAACTGAAACCCCTGTACAACTGAACCTCCGTGCTAAATTTCATTACGTTTAATATCTAGCCACCAAATGCTCCAAGTCTCAGAAGAAAAAGGGATTTTGAAAACAGGGAGCCCGATTTACGAAAAAAAAAAAGGGATACCCCCCGTGCAACTGAACCCCCCTTGTAACTGAACCCGTGTATAACCGAAACCCTCCGTGCAACTGTATCCCCTTTAACTGAACTCTCGTGCAACTCACCCCTCTATGCAACCCACCCCCCTCATAACACTTTTCAGCCATTTCTTTTTAAATTGACAATATTTTTCAAACGTTACTTACGTATTATACAGACCACATCGGCGAGGTAAAGCTAGGTCAAGTCACAATGTCATTCTATCGTTACTTTTCAATTAAGCTATTGAATACTTTCTAGCAATGTCCCTTGTAAGCGTCTACGCAAATATCTTTTCGCAAAAAATTCGCAAATCTCGTAAACTAAAGAAGTAATTACCCTTTTCAACATTAATTACCCCTTTTTTGCAAATGCTTGCATATCCCATTACCCCTTTTTGCAATGGTTAATCAAACATCTCCGATTGTAAAAGCATTAAAAAATTTTCCAATTACTAATTACCCTTTTTTTTTATTCAAATCCTGATCACCAATCAAGTCATACACGTTCCTCTTGGCAAAGAGTGTGATGACCTGTAACTACTAGAAAAACCTGTTTGTACGGGGGCGTAAGCAAATCGCTACGAGCTAGTCTACTCCCCACCAGAAAAAATACTTCCTGAAAACGTCTGTATACTTCCCAATAACCAATACTAGCCTATATGTAAAAAATGGGCTAAGCTCATAACTTTCAGCCCTTCCCCCGGGATTTGTGGGGGATTAAGTCTTTCTCAAAGACATATGTATTAAATTTTCGACTATGCTGAACAAAATGGCTATTTCAAAATTTTAATTGGATGACTTTGGGAAAAAATGAGCGTGGGAGGGGGCCAAGTTGCCCTCCAATTTTTTGGTCACTTAAAAAGAGCACTAAAAGTTTTAATTTCCGTCCAAATGAGCCCTCTTACAATATTCTAGGACTACTGGATCGATACCATCACCCCTGGGCAAATAAAAAAAAAAAAAAT
The DNA here is from genome assembly GCA_027921565.1 of Artemia sinica. Lineage (NCBI taxonomy): Eukaryota > Metazoa > Arthropoda > Branchiopoda > Anostraca > Artemiidae > Artemia > Artemia sinica. The sequence continues at coordinate 15,081,302 of CM051263.1, read as the reverse complement.
AATAAAAAAAAAAAAAAAAAAAAAAAAAAAAACACGCATCCGTGATCTTTCTTATGACAAAAAATACAAAATTCCACGTTTTTGCAGTTAGGAGCTTGAAACTTTTACAGTAGGGTTCTCTGATATGCTGAATCCGATGGTGTGGTTTTAATTATAGATCTATGACTTTTAGGGGGCGTTTCCCCCTTTTTCAAAAATAAGGCAAATTTTTTCAGGCACGTAACGTTTGATGGGCAAGACTAAACTTGATGACGCTTTTAGAGTTTCGAGTACTATTGAGCCGGGTCACTCCTTACTTACAGGTCATTACCACGAACTGTTTGATTGGTCCTTAGGTCTTGTCGTGATATTTTCGTTCCTTGAAGAAATTTTTTCTGACTTGATGGTTAGACAGGGTAAGAAACTACCGCTGTATTTAACAATTCTAATATCTAATCCCTAACATGTACTTGAAATCCATCTTTTGTATTCTAGTTTATTTTACAACCAACCCTTCCTTGTCAATATTTATAATCTCGTCAAAAACTGAATTGTTTAAAGCCTAATTCGTATTTATCTTTTTCTCTCTTCTTTTAGCGTGTTGAGTGTTTGTTTCTTTGTGTTCTTTATAAATTTTATTGTCAATCATTCTTCTGCTTTATAAATTTACAAAGTTTGGATATTTGGCTCACTCAAGCTTTGTACCTGAGCCCTATGTTTTAGTTTTATTGAATTCTGTTCAATTGTTTGGTACGTGTTACTTATACGGAACACACTCAAGAATTTCGATCTGCAAGATCTGACAAAAACCGATTTTGCTATCTGTATTTGGAGACAATTATCTTAGGGTCAATGGAAAAAATACGTTTGAGGTATATTTCAATTGAATATTTAATATATAGAATCGGTATTGAGGACATTGAGGACTTGGTTTCGGATCCGAGCGAATTGCCTGCCACTAAAAAATAGAAAAAGAGTATTTGAAAGAAAAAGGGTGGCCCCAGATGCAGATGCGGGTTACTCTTGCCCCAGATGTAACCTAGGTATTGAGGATGTGGCCCATATTCTCGCCGAGTGCCAGCAACTTTCTCTATTAAGGGGAAAGTATTTTGGGGGTGGTAACTTGGAGTTCCCGGGGATCCGGAAAACGACTGTAAAAAGGACAATCAAGCAGTTATGAAAATATTTAAATGAAGCGTTGACATCAATGAGTGAAACTTAATATTTATGTTATTTTTCTTGTGGAGTGTAATTAGGAATACTGTTCTGTATGGCCTGTTTTTTTTTTGCCTTATAATAAATTATTATTATTATTATTATTATTATTATTATTATTATTATTATTATTATTATTATTATTATTATTATTATTATTATTATTATTATTATTATTATTATTATTATTATTATTATATAGAATTGGCATTCTGGTTAGGTATTTAATATAATGCGTTCTGGACGAACTGCTTTCCATAATTTTCTGATGTAGTTTCCATAACTATGTTAATACAGTATTGTATTTTCATCATATTTTGGTATATTTCATTAGGTTTATCCTAACCTCCCTTCTTGGGTGTGTTCCGTATAATTGACAAGTACCAATTTATTTTTACACAAATAACTTAATGAAGCCTCCCTCAGTTAATAATGAATAATATATACTTTATATTAGGTTTTAATATTAAGTTTATTAATATTTAATCAGTTAAATAATATTCAATGATATTCATGGGAAACACACGCACTGAAGTGAAGATATAATGTTATTATCTTTTGATTTAATTAAATAAAAAAAAGTTTTTTTAACTGAAAGTAAGGAACGATGTTAAAGTTTAAAACGAACAGAAATTATTCCGTATATGAAAGGGGCTGTCCCCTCCTCAACGCCTCGCTCTTTACGCTAAAGTTTTTTATTGTTTAAAAAAAATAGAGTTGTGAGAAAGTCAAATTTTAGCGTAAAGAGCGAGACGTTGAGGAGGGGACAGCCCCTTTCATATAAGGAATAATTACTGTTCGTTTTAAGTTTTAACGTCGTTCTTTACTTTCAGTTAAAAAAACTTGTTTTTTTTTTATTTAATTTTTGAACGTTTTTGAATTAATGCAGGTTTTGATTTTGGTTCAACGTGCATGAATAATGGAAACAAATTTGCATATTAATTTTACTTTTATTTGGTTAAATGGCTTTCTCGAAACTTGTTTAATTTTATTTACGAACGTTTTTATTAGTAATAAATATACGCAACGTACGAATTAACTTACGTAACAAACTTCTATATTCATAGATTTTTCATACGTATATTAGGGGGTTGGCCCTCTAGTCAATACCTTGCTCTTTAAGCTAAAGTTCGAATTTTGTTCCAATTCTTAAAAAATGACCCCTTAATCACAAAGGCCGTTAATTAGGATAAATAGCTCTTATGAAAGTACTAAAAAATCTTTGGCTTAAAGAGCGAGGTATTGACTAGGGGGTGAACCCAATCATATCCGTAATATTTTCAGTTCGTTCTAAGTTTTGATGTTGCTCCTTATTTTCAGTTGGAAAACTTGTTTTTTTTTATTTAATTTCTGATCTTTTTCTTTAATAATGCTGGGAAATCTGGCGCCCCATTCATAGCAATGTCCCTTCCCCCATGAAAACTTTCTTCATGGAAAGATCCTCCCATATAATCCCCGACCCCCCCATCTACCAGAAAAAATCCCCACTGAAAACGTCTGTATACTTCCCAATAACCAATAATATATGTTAACATTGGGTAAAGTTCATAGCTTTCAGCTCTCCCCCGGGGATTTCGGGGCATTAAATAATCCTAAAAGACATATAATACATAGTTATAATATATAGTCATCCTAAAATACATAGTTATCATATTTTTGACCATGCTGAACAAAATGGCTATCTCAAAATTTTGATTTGGTGACATTGAGAAAAAAATGAGGGTGGGAGGGGGCCTAATTGCCCTCAATTTTCTTGGTAACTTAAAAAGGGCACTAGAACTTTTAATTTCCGTTCCAATGAGCCCTCCCACGATGTTCTAGGACCACTGGGTCTATACGATAAACCCCTGGAAAAAAAACAAAAAAAAAACAAATAAACACGCATCCGTGATCTTTCTTCTCGCAAAAAATGCAAAGTTTCACATTTTTGTAGATAGGTGCTTGAAACCTCTACAGTAGGGTTCTCTGATACTCTGAATATGATGGTGTGGTTTTCATTAAGGTTCTATAACTTTTAGGGGGTCTTTCCCCCTTTTTTCTAAAATCAGCCAAATTTTCTCAGGTGCGTCACTTTTGATGGGTAAGACTAAACTTGATGTAACTTATGTATTTGAAATCAGCGTAAAATCTGATTCTATTGATGTACCTATTGTTATCAAAATTCCGTTTTTAGAGTTTCGGCTATTATTGAGCCGGGTCGCTCCTTACTGACAGTTCGTTACCACGGACTGTTTGATAAGTTTTTGAAATCACATTAAATTGGGCAATCCGTCTTAACCAAAAAAGAATAAGATGGCATATAAACACGCTTATTGATTGGTCACGATTTGAAAAAAAGAAGCTTAAAGGCGCCTTATCAAACAGTTCGTGGTAACGAACTGTCAAATAGTTCGTGTTATTTTTGAAAAAACGGGAAACAACCCCTAAAACTAAAAGAATCTTAATGAAAACCATACCATGAGATTCAGCGTATCATTGAACCCTACTGTAGAGATTTGAAGGCATTGAACCTCCTATCTGCAAAAAAGTGGAATTTTTATTTTGCATGAAGAAAGATACCGGATGCGTTTTTGTCTGTTTTTGTTTTTTGTTTTTTTTTTCTCAGGAATGATTGTATGGAACCAATAGTCCTAGGAAATCGGGAGAGGGCTCATTCAAACGAAAATTAAAAGTTCTTGTTCCCTTTATAAATGACCAAAAAGATCAGAGGGCAACAAGCCTCCCTGCCACGCTAATTTTTTCCCCAAAATCGTCTGACCAAATTTTGAGATAGCCGTTTTGTTCAGCCCAGTTAAACGGCTTAAAATCTATGCTTTGGAAATAATATAACACCCACAGCCTCTGGAGATAGGTCTTTAAGTAATAAAATTTGCCTTTACGAATAGTATTTGTTATTAGGAAGTTTTCATACGTTTTTTGGGTGGTGGGGGGGGGGGGTCCACGGGAAAATTTTCCATGGGTAGGAAATATTCCAGAGTGTGGACTTTTCATGAAAAATTTTTACACTAGGGGAATTTGCCAGAAATCCTATACGAAAACCAATGTATTTCGCTTACTTTCTCTTGGCCGACTCCATTTGACTGGAGATTCTCCGGGGAATTGTCCCGCGGAAATTTTCAGAGGGGTTGGAATTCTCAGGGGGATGTTTTAACGAGAGGGAGGGGATTATCTACAGAAGAAGTTCTCCATGAGGGAATTTAGCGCGGGAAAAACTTTCCATTTTTTTTTTTTGGGGGGGGGGGGGTCCGGAAAAAGTTCCGCATAGGGGGATTCCTGCCATGACCTGAAAAACATCAGATATCAAATTAGGAGAAGCTCTTCAGGCAGAATTTCCAGGGGGGGGGGATTTTCAGCCAGATGGAAATTATCCAGTAAAAATTTTGCATCAGCAATCACGGAGGAGTATCACTGGTTTGTTCCATAGTGAGGAGGAGGACAAGGACCTAATGTATACATTCAAGTAAATATAGACGATAGTCTGGGGAGGGAGGAAGTATAAATTACTCTGTCCTCCCTTCAGTTGGATTAAGCCTGAATATATGCTGCTCAGTGATAGCACCCTTCTTATTACTACTACTACTACTACTAACAACTCACTGCAGCACCTAGCCGCCTGAGGCCAACACAGCTACGCACGCTCCTCCTCCACCCCAATCTATTCATAGCCTCCCAGACGGGGATGACCTGCTTTCCGTTTAGCCCTAGATGGTTGGCCGAAAAGAACAATCTTCGGCAATCTGTCATCCTTCATCCGCACAACGTGCCCTAGCCACCTCAACCTTTCTTTCATTATAGCCCTAGAGAGCGGTATTGAACCACATTTTTCGTATAGCCTATTGTTTGAAATACGGTCAGTCAGCCGGGTACCCAGAACAATCCTTAAGCAATTTCTCTGGAAAACATCTAGCAAATCTTCGTCCGCTTTTCGGAGCGTCCATGCTTCAGAGCCATATTTGACCACTGTCATCACTGTAGCTTATAATATTCTAATCTTGGTTTGCAGACTTATCTTCCTATTCTTCCAGACTTTTTTTTAACTGTGAAAAAACACCCTGAGCCTTGGCTATTCTATATTTAACATCTTCACTGCTCCCACCATCTTTACTAATAATACTACCAAGGTAAGTGAAGCTGCCCACCTGATCAATCTTTTCATTACCCAACGTCACCTTTTCATCTTCACTTATTCCTAGCCTTAGTGACTTAGTCTTCCTAACATTAATTTTCAAACCAATTCTAGCACCCTGAACTCGCAAAACCTCTAAAACTTCATTCATTTTTCTCACACTTTCATCTAGGATGCTTAAATCATCAGCATAATCCAAGTCCAGGAGACTTTTTCCTCCCCATTTGATTCCGTGGTCTCTCATTGCCTTTCCTGTGCTCCTTAAAACAAAGTCCATCAAAATAATCCATACAAAGGGGGATAGGCACTTCTCAATTATTAGCCTAAGAGTGAAAATTTGGTCGACACATCCTCTACCTTTTCTAAAACCGCACTGCTCTTCTCTTAAAACTTTGTCTACGGCATCTCTCAGTCTAAAAAGTATCATATTACTAAGTAATTTACTACCTACAGAGACCAGACTAATGCCTCGATAATTACCACACTCACTTTTATCACCTTTCTTATAAAGTGGCTTAATTAAGGTTTTCCTAAAATCATTAGGTACTTCCCCTTTTTCAAAAATCATATTCATAATCTTCAGTAACTTATTTCTAACCTCAGAGCCACCATATTTAAGAAACTCATTTACCACCCTATCAGCACCTGGAGCCTTATTATTCTTGAATCCTTTTAGTACTGCTGCTAATTCCTCCTCACAAAACAAATCTTCCTTCACATCCAAGGTATCACAAACTTTTTCATTTTCCTCTATATTTTTTCCTGCAACTCTATCTCGGTTAAGCAAATTCTCAAAATGTTCGGCCCATCTCTCTTTAGGTTTTTCCTTATCGCTAATTGCGACCCCATTCCTATCTTTAACTGGGCCAGGTCCGGATTGACTACTCCCTCTCAATTTGTTAACGTGCCAGTACAATATTTTACTATTATGCCTTCTAGCTGCATCTTTCAGATCCTCAGCAATTTTATCCATGGCCTCCACTTCACACCTCCTTAGTTCATATTTTAATGCTTTCTCCACTTTCTTTACATTTCTTTTGTTTTCATACGATCTATCACTCAGATAATTCTTGTACAAGTCCTTTCTTCTTTCTATTAAACATAAAGCTTTTTCAGTAATATTCTTAGCTGCAGTTCTAGCTTTCTTCCCTAATAGACCTTCAGCAACTTCACAAATTATTTTTCTAAAATTATTCCAACCATCTTCCACATTATCAAATTTTAAACTCTCAAGTTTAGTATTCAATTGTTCCTGGAAAGTTTCTCTCAAATTCTCATCCTGGAGTCTACCAGCATCATAACTTCCCGGGAGGCAGTTACCATTCCGATATTTCAGCATTTATTAAATACATAACCTAACCTAACCTAGGTTCCTTTTTACCCCACTAAACCTAAAAAACAATCGTTTAAATATTGTAAACTCTATGAGAAAAAACGCTTTGTAATCAGTTTAGGTCTTGCAAATAGCCGTTTGACGGTTTTTGTCAGGTGACTGTAGCATTTCCTGTTTGGCATTCTACATACAGTATATAGCGGTGCCCGCATAATGCATAAGTACCGAAAAAATTTTACTTTCCTTACTTTCATTTTACTTTCACTTTCCTTTTGAGACAAAATTTGGCGAGGTTAGAGGGGTTCATCCGAGTCACCAGGAAATTTAGATAGGTTGGACGTAAGCAAATTCTACCAGGAGTTTTTCAACTATGTTATGATGCTAGATTAATTGATTAATCTAGATTAACTAGATTCATGTTTGAAAATTTTAAACGCAGTTTATGAAATTAAAAAATCAGCATATAATCAAAAATATATCAAATAATAGATTATTGCAGTCCTTGACTGTAAAAAAAGGAAGAAAACAAAAAAGGCACATAGGAAATTGGGAAATTTAAGGGGAAAAAAGCCAATTTGTATTATCAATATATTAAAAAATAATTTAGTTTATTACTTCTTGATGGATTAGTTTTGCCACATGGCCTTCAAAATCATGTTCACCATTTGTGTCTCATTGACTTCCCAGCATTATTTGAAAAATGATCAGAGAGTAAATAAAAAAATAAGCTTTTTCAACTCAAAGTAAGATACAATATTAAAACTTAAAACGAACAGAAATTATTACGTATATGAGAGGGGCTGCCCACTTCTCAATCCCTCACTGTTTACGCTAAAGTTTGACTTTTGTTGCATTAGTTTAAGAAAGACTGCTAAAACAGAAGAGTAGTGTAGGGCCTGAGTTTTCTGTAACACCCATAGCAAGGTTTCTACAACACCCATTGGGAAATTAGCATTGAGTTTCTACAACATGCCCTATGACGTCACTGCGTCCCATTTTCTAGGCGAAATTCGTGTCCTGGTAAGTTTTAGGTGTTTCAATTTTAGGCGAAATTCCCACCCTCTGGCAAGTTCTGGTTGTTTCAATTACTTGGGCCGTAGTCCGTATAATACACATGTTTTAATAATGGGGAAATTAGCATTGTATTTTCGTGGATCCCATAGGGAGTGTGAAGGTCTTATCCCCTTGCACCTGTTTCTAGGCGACATTCGCGCCCCTAGCAAGTTCTGCTTGTTTCAATTACTTGGAATATGGTCCGTATAATACACAAGTTTTAATAATAGGGTAATTAGCATTGGATTTCAGACACAGCCCTGTGACATCACGACAGCCATAGGAAAAATAGCATTGGTTCAAGCAGAGCCCACCCAAGATTACAAGAACAGCCCTATCCATTTTCCCATAGTATTCAAGCACAGCCCATCCAAGATTTCCAGCACAGCCCTATCCCTTTTCCCATTGTATTCAAGCGCATGCCCTCTGAGGACACAAAACACCTTTCAAAATTCCGGTTCTGTTGTAGTGGTCTGGTAGGTTTTTGTCATGCAGTGTTTCGTCACGCGACACGCCCCTTTATATTTCTATGATTCAAAGACACCCCTCTCAGGATTTCAAAGACATGCGATATTTCTAGGTGAAATTCCCATGTGTTTTAATTACCCGGAATGTGGTGGGGATTATAGGGAAATAAACAAGGAGAGCTCATAACCCCTCGCACCTGTACAGTATGCTCGCCTGTTCTATTAAAGGGAACACACTTGACAAGACCTCATGACACACGTCTTCGGACGCCTATTATGTCATGCGACTTACCCCGTTTCAAACGGACAGGTCTAATATGCTTGACGTAATTTAATGTCACAATGCGTCAGGAACCCATGGGGGAATAACCACTTGTAACGTAACGACAGCTTACACCTTACGTAATTATTATGTAACACGGTCAAGTAATACTTTTTTTCACCCAACAACCACCAAGTGTTTTTTTTTCATTAACTTGATGGCGGTAGACATTCTATGAAAGGTTAGCGCATCTTATGTATGGACGGCGCATCCATCACTACCAGATAATACCATTTTGACATTTTTTGCACAAAAGCCTCAAGACATTTTATTTTTCAGTGTCTCATTATTGATCGAAAACCTTTCATATTTTCTTTTATCATAGTTCTTGACCCCTCGCCAGGACTCTGCTAGTTCTAACAGCGGTGGGATGTTGGGTTTACTATTTTGGACCTTTCTGAGCTAGGTTTCTTAGCCTTTCATAGGTGTATGTTGTATGGAACTTATGATTTGGGATGTCTAGTTTGCTATTTCGGGCTTTGCTGAGCTAGGCTTCTTAGCCTTTCATAGGTGTGTGTTGTCTTAAATTAAGATTTGGCAAGTGTACTTTACTATTTTGGACTTTTCTCAGCTAGGTTTCTAAGTCTTTCGTAGGTGTGTGTTGTCTGAAACCTATGATTTGGGATGTGTGGTTTACTATTTTGGACTTTTTCTGAGCTAGGTTTCTTAGCCTTTCATAGGAGTGTGTTCTCTGAGATTATGATTTGGGCTGTCTTGTTTGCTATCTCGGGCTTTTCTGAGCAAGGTTTCTTAGTCTTTCATAGGTGTGTGCAGCATGAAACTTTTGATTTGGGATGTATGGTTTACTATTTCGGGCATTTCTGAGTAGGTTTCTTAGCCTTTCTTAGGTGTTTGTTGTATGAAAATTATAATTTGGGATGTGTGGTTTACTATTTTGGGCTTTTTTGAGTAGGTTTCTTAGCCCTTCTTACGTGTATATTGTTCGAAATTATGATTTGGGATGTCTAGTTTGCAATTTCAGGCTTTTCTGAGCTAGGTTTCTTAGCCTTTCTTAGGTGTGTGTTGTCTGCAATTTTGATTTGGGATGTTTGGTTTACTATTTCGGACTTTTCTCAGCTAGGTTTCTAAGTCTTTCGTAGGTGTGTGTTGTCTGAAACCTATGATTTAGGATGTATAGTTTGATATCTCAGGCTTTTCTGAGCTAGGTTTCTTAGCTTTTCGTAGGTGTGTGTTGTCTGAAACTTATGATTTGGGATATGCAGATTGCTATTTCTGACTTTTCTGAGCTAGTTTTCTTAGTCTGTCGTAGATGTGTGTTGCTTAAAACTTATGATTTGGGGTGTGTAGTTTACTATTTCGGGCTTTTCTGAGCTACTTTTCTTAATCTTTCGTAGTTGTGTATTGTCCGAAATTATTTAGGTTGTGTAGTTTGCTATTTCAGGCTTTTCTGAGCTAGGTTTCTTAGTCTTTCTTAGGTGTGTGTTGTCTGAAACCTATGATTTGGGATGTGTGGTTTACTATTTTGGACTTTTTCTTAGTTAAGTTTCTTAGCCTTTCGTAGGTATGTGTTCTCTGAAATTATGATTTGGGATGTATAGTTTTTTAGTTCGGACTTTTCTGAGCTAGATCTCTTAGTCTTTCGTAGGTCTGTGTTGTCTAAACCTATTATTTGGGATGTTTCGTTCACTATTTTGGACTTTTCTGAGATAGGTTTCTTAGCCTTTCGTAGGTGTGTGTCGTATAAAACTTATGATTTTGGATCTGTAGTTTGCTATCTCGGACTTTTCTGAGCTATGTTTCTTAGTGTTTCGTAGATGTGTTGTCTTAAACCTAAGATTTTGGGATGTTTGACTTACTATTTCTTGCTTTTTTGAGCAAGGTTTCTTAGTCTTTCGTAGGTATGTGTTGTCTGAAACCTATGATTTGGGATGTTTGGTTTACTATTTCGAACTTTTCTGAGCTATGTTTCCTAGCCTCTCATATGTGTTTGTTCTCTGAAATTATGATTTTGGATGTTTAGTTTGCTATTTCGGGCTTTTCTGAGCTATATTTCTTAGTCTGTCGTAATTCTGTGTTGTCTGAAACCTATAATTTGGGATGTTTGGTTTACAATTTTGGACTTTTATGAGCTAGGCTTCTTAGCCTTTCGTAGGTGTGTTGCATGAAACTTATGATTTGGGATGTGTATTTTGCTATTTCGGACTTTTCTGAGCCAGATTTCTTAGTCTTTCGTAGGTGTATTGTCAGAAACCTATGATTTGGGATGTTTTATTTACTATTTCCGACTTTTCAGAGCTATGTTTCTTAGTCTTTCGTAGGAGTGTGTTGTCTGAAGCCTATGATTTTGGGTGTTTGGTTTACTATTCTGGACTTTTCTTAGCTAGGTTTCTTAGCCTTTCGTAGGTGTATGTTGTATGGAACTTATGATTAAAGATTTGTCGCTTTTAATTTCGGGCTTTTCTGAGTTAGATTATTTATTCTTTCGTAGGTGTGTGTTGTCTAAAACCTATGGTTTGGGATGTTCGGTTTACTATTTTGGACTTTTCTGAGCTAGGTTTCTTAGCCTTTCATAGGTATGTGTTGCATGAAACTTATGATTTAGGATGTGTAGTGTGCTATTTCTGGGTTTTCAGAGCTATTTTTCTTAGTCTTTCGTAGATATGTGTTGGCTGAAACCTGTGACTTGGGATATTTGGTTTACTATTTTGGACTTTTCTGAGCTAGGTTTCTTAGCCTTTCGTAGATGTGTGTTGAATGACACTCATGATTAGGGATGACTGGTTTACTATTTTTGACTTTTCTGAGTAAGGTTTTTTAGCCTTTCGTAGATAAGTGTTGTATGAAACTAATGATTTGGGATGTGTAGTTTGCTATTTCGGGCTTTTCTGAGCTAGATTCCTTAGTCTTTCGTCGGTGTGTGTTATCTGAAACCTATGATTTGGGATGTTTGGTTTACTATTTTGGACTTTTCTGAGCTAGGTTTCTTAGCCTTTCGTAGGTGTGTGTTGTATGAAACTTATGATTTGGGATTCCACATTAGAATTCTTCATTGAAGTGCAAGACTTGGAATATTTTTTGTAGTGTTATGTCATGTTTTATCTTATCACTCTTACGCTCTGTTGATGTTTCAAAGTTCATTTGAAAATTTTATCACTGAAATGTAAGACTTAGAATATTTTTGTGATGTTGTATGGATTTTTTTCTCGCTGAAATGTAAGACTTGGAATATTTTGTTATGCTGTCTGGATTTTTTTTCGCTGAAATGTAAGACTTGGAATATTTTTTTTCACGATTTGCCTTATCATGTTTACACTCTCTTGATGTTTCAAAGTTCATTTTGGAATTTTTTCATTCAAGCTTAAAAGTTGGAATATTTTTATTTTGTTATTTCGTAATTTACCTTATCACTGTTACATTCTCACTATGTTCCAAAGTTCATTTTGGAATTTTTTCATTGAAGTGAAAGACTTTGAATATTTTTTGTAGTGTTATATAGTGATTTACCTTATTACCGTTACACTCTCTTGTTGTTTCAAGGTTCACTGTGGAATTTATTTTTCGTTGAAGTGTAAGACTTGGAATATTTTTGTAGTGTTATGTCAAGATTTACTTGTCACTGCTACACTCTGTTCAAGTTTCAAAGTTTATTTTGGAATTTTTTCATTGAAGTGAAAGACTTGGAATATTTTTTGTAGTGTTATGTAGTGATTTATCTAATCACCGTTACACTCTCTTGTTATTTCAAGGTTCACTATGGGATTTATTTTCGTTGAAGTGTAAGACTTGGAATATTTTTGTAGTGTTATGTCATGATTTACCTTGTCACTGCTACACTCTGTTGATGTTTCAACGTTTATTTTGGAATTGTTTCATTGAAGTGTAAGAGTTGGAACAGTTTTGTAGTGTTATGTGGGGATTTACCTTGTCATTGCTACACTCTGTTGAAGTTTCAAAGTTCATTTTAGAATTTTTCATCGAAGTGTAAGACTTGGAATATTTTTGTAAAGCTATGTCAGGATTTACCTTGTCACTGCTGCACTCTGCTGAAGTTTCAAAGTTCATTTTGGAAGTTTTTCTTCATTGAAATGTAAAACTTGGAATATTTTTGTAGTGTTATGCTGTGATTTACCCTGTCATTATCACACTCTGATGATGTTTCAAAGTGCATTTTGGAATTATTTTCGTTGGAATGTATGACGTAGAATATTTTTGTAGTGTTGTATCGTGAATTTTCCTTTGACTTTTTACACCCTGCTGATGTTTCCAAAGTTCATTTACAATTTTTCAGTAAAATGTAAGACTTCCAACAAAAAAAACAAACTGAACTTCGAAACATCTACAAAATTTAGCAGTGAGATGGTAAACCACTACAAAAAATGTTCCAGGTCTTACGTTTCAATGAAAAAACCTGAAATGAACTTTGAGACACCAACAGAATTCAGCACTGACATGGTAAACCACAACAAAATATCCTAAGTCTTACATTTCTACGAAAAAATCCTGAAATGAACGTTGAAACCTCAACAGAATATAACTGTGACAAGACACAACGCCACGAAAATGTTTCAAGTCTTACATTTAGACGAAAAATTCTAAAATGGACTTTGAAACCTCAACAGAATGTAACGATGACAAAGTAAATCATGAGACAAGAGTGCAAAAAATTTTAAGTCTTACATTTCGAGATAAAAATTCCAAAATGGGCTTTGAAACATCTATAGAATGTAGCAGTGACATGGTAAATCATGACATAACACGACAAAAATATTCCAAGTCTTACATTTCAAGGAAAAAATTCCAAACTGAACTTTGAAGCACCGACAGAAGGTAGCAGTGATATGGTGAACTAGTACAAAAAAAAGTCTTGCACTTCAATGAAAAATAAATTCCATAGTGAGCCTTGACAAATCAAGAGAGTGTAACGGTGACAAGGTAAATCCCTACATAACACTACTAAAATATCCCAACTCTTACACTTCAACCAAAAAAATTCCATAGTGAAGCTTGAAACAACAAGAGAGTGTAACGGTGATAAGGTAAATCACTACATAACACTACAAAAAATATCCCAAGTCTTACACTTCAATTGAAAAATTCCAAAGTGAACTTTGAAACATCATGAGAATGTAACAGTGATAAGATAAATTACGGAATAACACTATGTAAATATTCCAACTCTTACGCTTCAATGAAAAAATTTCAAATTGAACCTTGAAACATCAAGAGAGCGTAAGCGCGATAAGGTAAATTTTGACAAAAAATATTCCAAGGCTTACATTTCGGTGAAAAAAAAAATCCAGACAACATCACAAAAATAATCCAAGTCTTACATTTCAGCGAGAAAATTTTCAAATGAACTTTGAAACATCAACAGAGTGTAAGAGTGATAAGATAAAACATGATATAACACTACAAAAAAAATTCCAAGTCTTGCACTTCAATGAAAAATTCCAATGTGGAATCCCAAATCATAAGTTTCATACAACACACACCTACGAAAGGCTACGAAACCTATCTCAGAAAAGTCCAAAATAGTAAACAAAACATCCCACATCATAGGTTTCAGATAAAAGACACATATGAAAGACTAAGAAATCTAGCTCAGAAAAGCCTGAAATATCAAACTACACATCCGAAATCAAAAGTTTCATACAACACACATTTACGAAAGGCTATGAAAACCTAGCTCAGAAAAATCAAAAATAGTAAACCCAACATCCCAAATCATATGTTTCATACAACACACATTTACGAAAGGCTATGAAACCTAGCTCAGAAAAATCAAAAATAGTAAACCAAACATCCCAAATCATAAGTTTCATACAACACACATTTACAAAAGGCTAAGAAACCTAGCTCAGAAAAGTCCAAAATAGTAAACCAAACGTCCCAAATCATAGGTTTCAGACAACACACATCTACGAAAGACTAAGAAACCTAGCTCTGAAAAGCCCGAAATAGCAAACTACAATTCCCAAATCATAAGTTTCATGCAACACACACCTATGAAAGGCTAAGAAACCAAGCTCAGAAAAGTACAAAATAGTAAACAGAACATCCCAAATCATAGGTTTTACACAACACACACCTACGAAAGGCTAAGAAACCTAGCTCAGAAAAGTCCAAAATAGTAAACCATACACCCCAAATCATAGGTTTCACACAGCACACACCTACAAAAGACTAAGAAACCTAGCTCAGAAAAGTCCAAAATAGTAAACCAAACGTCCCAAATCATAGGTTTCAGACAACACACATCTACGAAAGACTAAGAAACCTAGCTCAGAAAAGCCCGAAATAGCAAACTATACATCCCAAATAATAATTTCAGAGAACACAAACCTATGATAGGCTAAGAAACCTAGCTCAGAAATGTCTAAAATAGTAAACCAAACATCCCAAATCATAGGTTTCAGACAACACAGACCTACGAAAGACTATGAAACCTAGCTCGGAAAAGACCGAAATAGCAAAATACACACCCAAATTCATAAGTTTCATGCAAAACATACCTACGAAAGACTAAGGAACCTAGCTCAGAAAATTCCGAAATAGCAAACTACATATCCCAAATCATAAGTTTCATGCAACACACACCTACAAAAGACTAAGATACTGAGCTCTGAAAAAGTCCAAAATAGTAAACCAAAGATCCCAAGTCATAGGTTCCAGACAACACACACCTACGAAAGACTAAGAAACCTAGCTCAGAAAAGCCCGAAATAGCAAACTACACACTCGAAAACATAAGTTTCAGACAACACAACTACGAAAGATTAAGAAACCCAAAAAAGAAAAGCAAGAAATAGCAAACTACACATTCCAAATCATAAGTTTCAGACAACACACATCTACAAAAGGCTAAAAGACCTAGCTCAGAAAAGCCCGAAAAAGCAAACTACACATCCCAAATCATAAGTTTCAGACACCACACACCTACGAAAGACTAAGAAACCTAGCTCAGATAAGTCAAAAATAGTAAACCAAACATCCCAAATCATAATTTCAGACAACACACACCTAAGAAAGTCTTAGAAACCCAGCTCAGAAAAGCCCGAAATAGCCAACTAGACATCCCAAATCATAATTTTGGACAACATACACCTAAGAAAGGCGAAGAAACCTAGCTCAGAAAAGCCCATAAATAGTAAACCGAACCCTCTCAAATTATAAGTTTTATAAAACACACACCTACAAAAGACTAAAAAACCTGGCTCAGAAAAGCCCGAAATAGCAAACTACATATCCCAAATCATAAGTTACATTCAACAGAAACCTACAAAAGGCTAAGAAACCTAGCTCAGAAAAAGTCCAAAATAGTAAACCACACATCCCAAATCATAGGTTTCAGACAACACACACCTATGAAACACTAAGAAACCTAGCTCAGAAAAGCCCGAAATAGCAAACTAGACATCCCAAATCATTATTTCAGACAACACACCCTATGAAAGGCTAAGAGACCTAGCTCAGAAAAAGTCTAAAATAGTAAACCAGAGATCCTAAATCATAGGTTTTAGACAACACATACCTAAGAAAGACTAAGAATCCTAGCTCAGAAAAGCCCGAAATAGAAAACTAGACATTCCAAATCATAAGTTCAGACAGCACACGTATGAAAGGCTAAGAAACCTAGCTCAGAAATAGTCCAAAATAGTAAACCACACATACCAAATCATAGGTTTCAGACAACAAACAGCTACGAAAGGCTAAGAAACGTAGCTCAGGTAAGTTCAAAATAGTAACCTACACATCCCAAATCATAATTTCAGACAACACACACCTATGAAAGGCTAAGAAACCTAGCTCACAAAAGCCCGAAATAGCAAACTAGACATCCCAAATCATAAGCTCCATACAATATACACCTATGAAATGATAAGAAACCTAGCTCAAAAAAGTCCAAAATAGTAAACCAAACATCCAACCACTGTTAGAACTAGCAGAGTCATGGCGGGGGTCGAGAGCCATAGAAAAAAAATATGAAAGGTGTTTCGAGCAACAATGAAACACCGAAAAAGAAAATGCCTTGAGGCTTTTGGGAAAAATATGTCAAAATGGTATTATCTGGTAGTGATGGATGCACCGTCCATCCGTAAGATGCGCTGACCTTACATAAAGTGTCTTCTGCCATTAAGTTAATGAAAAAACGCTTTAGGGGTGTTGGGTGAAAAAAAGAGTATTAATGGACAGCGTTGCATAATAATTACGTAAGGTGTGAGCTATTGTTACGTTGCAAGCAGGGATTCACCCCCATGGGTTCTTGACGCATGGTGACATTAAATTGCGTCAAGCATATTAGACCTGTCCGATTGAAACGGGGTAAGTCGTAAGACATCATAGGAATCCAAAGGGGTGTGTCATGGAGTATTTCCAAGCGTGTTCCCTTTAATAGAACAGGTGCAAGGGATAAGGGCTCCCCTTATTTATTTCCCTATTATCCCCACCACATTCCAGGTAATTGAAACACCTGGGAATTTCACCTAGAAATAGGGCATGTTTTTGAAATCCTGAGAGGGCTGTCTATGAATCATAGAAATACAAAGGGGTGTGTCGCGTGACGAAACAATGCATGACAAAACCTACCAGACCACTTTCAACAGAACCGGAATTTTAATAGGTGTGTTGTGACCTCAGAGGGCATGCGCTTGAATACTATGGGAAAAGGGATAGGGCTGTGCTTGAAATCTTTGGTCGGCTGTGCTTGAATACTATGGGAAAAGGGATAGGGCTGTGCTTGAAATCTTGGGTGGGCTGTGCTTAAACCAATGCTATTTTTCCTATGGCTGTCGTGGTGTCACAGGGCTGCGTTTGAAATCCAATGTTAATTTCCCTATTATTAAAACATGTGTATTATACGGACCACATTCCAAGTAATTGAAACAAGCAGAACTTGCCTGGGGCGGGAATGTCGTCTAGAAACAAGGGGATAAGAGTTTCAAACCCCCTATCGAACCCACGAAAATACAATGCTAATTTCTCTATTATTAAAACTTGTGCATTATACGGACCACGCTCCAAGTAATTGCAACAACCAGAACTTGCCATTGGGTGGGAATTCAGCCTAAAATTGAAACACATAGAACTTGCCAGGACATGAATTTCGCCTAGAAACAGGGAAGCAGTGACGTCAGAGGGTGTTATAGAAACTCAATGCTAATTTCCCCTTGGGATGTTGTAGAAACCCTTGTTGTGGGTGTTTCAGAAAACTTAGGGCCTACACTGCTCAGAAAGGCTGTTGAATTTCAATAATAAGTATTTTTAAAAAGCTGTAAGACTTTAGCGTAAACGACGATGGTTTTAAGAGAAGGCCCCCTCATTTTTGGAATAATTTCTGTTCATTTTGAGTTTTAGCGTTGCTCTTTACTTCCAATTGAGAACTTTTTTGTAACTTAATACATAAAAAGTTCGTAAGCTATGCGATGCATTTTATTTCTCTAATTTCACAGAACAGGTCGCACTTAATGGCAAACGTGGATCGTCAGCAGATTTAAAATAGTTAAATTTCTCCTTCTAATATTAAGATTAAATAAAACAGAAAACTAGTTTTTTTAAACTGAAAGTAAGGAGCAACATAAGAACATAAAATGAACAGAAGTTATTGCGTAAAGGGGATTGCCCTTCCTCAACACCTCACTCTTTATGTTAAAGTTTTTTAGTAAAAAAAGGGAGATCGATTTAAAGTAAAACCCAAATGAGCAAAACCTCACTATTTACGCTAAAGTTTTTTAATACTTTTAAAAAAACGTTTAATTGTTCTAATTAAACGGCTCTTGTGTTTTAGGAGTCATTTTTAAATAATTGGGACAAAATTCAAACTTTAGCGTAAGGAAAAACGTGTTGAGGAGAGGGAGGAGGAGGCAACCCCCTTTATATATGTAATAATTTCTTTTCGTTTTAAGTTTTAATGTTGCTCCTTACTTTCAGTTGAAAAACTAGTTTGTTTTATGTTTGTTACTTGTTGATCGTTTTTAGATAATGCTAGGAAATCTGGCCCCACCTCCACGAAGAAACCCTCTCCCCCAAGAAATCTAGACAATTCGATCCCGGTGAAAATTTACCCCGGACAATTACTTTTAACCACCCCGCACGTAAAATTGAGACGGAAAAGAGAAAGCGAGACATATGAAAAAAATTGTATAAGAATTTTGGCAAATTTCCCCAGTGTATAATTTTCCCTGACAAGTTCACTCCCTGCAAACTTCCCTCCCCATGGTAAATTCCCCCGGGGAAAAAATCCCAGCAGAAAATTTGCCCCCCACCCCCTGCAACCAGAAAATGTATATATACTTCCCAATAACAAATACTATGCGCAAACAATGGAAAAACTTAAAACTTAAAGACCTTTCTCCTGGGGCTGTGGGGGGTCATGTTATACCCGAAGCCATAGTTAAGTTATTGGGTCTTTCAACTATAATGAAAAAGGTGTGGGAGAGGGGGCCTATTTGCCCTATAATTTTTTGGTCACTTAAAAAGGGCACTAGAACTTTTAGTATCCGTTCGAACGAGCCATCTCTCGATATTCTAGGATCAATGGGTCGATAAGATCATCCCTGAAAAAAAAAACAAAAAAACACACATCCGTGATCTTTCTTCTGGCAAAAAATACAAAATTACACATTTTCGCAGATAGAACTGATTTTCAATTGTGAATTAGATTTACAGACTATGATTTACACTAAGATCTGTGTCTTCTAGGGGTGTTTTCCCCTTTTTTGGAAAATCAGGAATATTTTTTCAGGCTCGTAACCTTTGATGGGTAAGACAAAACTTAATGAAGTTTATATATTTGAAATTAAAATGAAATGGCGATTCTTTTGATATATCTATTGGTGTCAAAATTCCGGTTTGCAGAGTTTCGGTTACTATTGAGCTGGGTCGCTCCTTACTTACAGTTCATTACCACGAATGGTTTGACAGTATATTTTTGAAGAGAAAAAACTTTTGTCGCAATTAAAAATATTGGTAGCTGTGATTGCACGTGATTGGTAGCACATGGTTGGTAGCTGGCCTGTATATATTTTATTCTCTATTTACACTTAAGCAAAGTCATGGCAGTGCTCTTTAGTTTTAAGTCGTGAGGCGTCAAATCAGAAATTTCAGTTAAAATAAGAAATTCTGGCCTGAATTCAATTCCCCTCTCCTGTTAACGTATCAAAGAATGAAACATTTTGTAGGCCTTGTTTTCTTCTAGGACTCGCTGTGATTCTGACTACTGCTTCTCATCTAACTGCAGATTTCTTTTACGATTCGAAATGATCATCCTTGGTCCTTCCAGCGGCAGATTTCTTTATCCATTATTTTTATTTGAGATTCGTCGTGATGCTTGTTATTGTATGCATCCTAGCTGCGGATATCGTTATGCTTCATTTTTGTACATTTTTACCTCAAAATTTTCCCACGCCTTTTGCTTTAGCTGTTTGGATTCATTCATGTTCGGATTCAAGTCATGTGTAATTTTGCCTGCCATCATAGATACCAAAAATCTTTTTTCAAGCTTTCCCTAGTGGTTATATTTATTATTTTATTGCGTTCTTATATAATTAAGTAACTACAACCAGGAATGTTCAATTGGCTGTGTCCTCTATAATAACTAAATTACACAATAGCATAATTATCTTTTATTCTGTAGTTTCAAGTCATAGGGATGTAAATCAGCAATTTCAGTTGAATGAAGAAATTATGGCGTGAATTCAATTTTTCTCTTCAGTTTACACTTCACAGATTCAAAACAACTTCATTTCAGGGTGGTAAAGAAATTCAGGCGTGAATTCATTTTCTTCATTCCTGTTGATCTTTGCAGACGCCAAAACAACACGTTTCTTCATTCTAGGTTGAAAAATTGACAATTCCAGTTGAATTAAGTATTTCTGGCGTGAAGTTCTGGTGAATCCTACTCCCCTTTATCCTTCACAGACTCACGAGTAGTAAGGCAACAGGCACTACAGAACTAGATTGAATGTCCTTGGTAAAAGCCGGTCAAACAGCGTATGCTACCTATACATTTGACGCTAGATTTAATGTCCTTGGTAAAAGCCTGTCAAACAGGCTAATAACCTGTAGCTTAAAGGTATCTCAGATCTCGTCCAGTATTGCATACATTGTTATAGGCATCAAGAAGGTATCTCATTGCATAATTTTGGTATGAATGTTTATTATTAATGATTTGAATAATGGAATGAAACAGAGCTCGATAATATTCATATTTTTAATTGAATTGTATGAAAGTGGTAAGTCTGAGGGGGTGGTAAGTCTTACGCAATGTGACATAAATGTTAGAAAATGAATAGAAGAACGTCATTGATACCAATCTGTGGAAACGCTTAGCGGTGACAAGGCGATCTTGTGACTTGACCTAGCTTTCACTTCTCGATTGTGGTCTGTATAATACACAAGTACCAATTTAGGAGTGTGGGCAATATAAAATATTCTTTAGCAATGGAGTATGCTAAAAAGTTTAAACTAATAATGTCGTAGGCGCCAAAAAAAGAGGCGATCTTGTGACTTGACCTAGCCTTGCTTCTTGGCTGTGCTTTGTATAATACAAAAGTACCAATTGAGGAGCGTGGGCAATATAAAATATTCTTAAGTACTGGAGTATACTAGAAAGTTGAAACTAATAAAATTGTAGGCGCCAAGAATATAATTTTGATATAGAAATTCAGAACAATGTGAATTAACCTAGCTTATCTTCTTGGCTGTGATCACTATAATACACAAGTACATAATGAGGAGTACGAGTAATATAAAATATTCTTTAGCTATGGAGCATTCTAAAATGTTGAAACTAATAAAGTCGTAGTTGTCAAGAAAAGAATTTTAATATAGAAATTCCTAACAATCCTTAGAAATCCTTAGAAATCACGTAGTAGGGTGGTTCTAGATTTGAACCATCAAGGATCGCAGCCACCAATGACCCTAACCACCAAGGATATACACTTCTAAGGGCCCTCTCTCGCCAACTTTCAAGGGGCCCCCTCACCCGAACTTTTTACTGCTCTCCCTATCATTTTTATACTTTTCTTATTTTTTTTTTACTTTTTTTTACTTTTTATATTTTTTACATAGAAATTTTTTTATACTTTTTTTACATGTCTTAGGATGACATAAAATATACTTAAAACCAAAAAAATTCACGTTTAATATTTTCAAAATACAAAATGAGAATGATATAGATATGTTAGTCGTGACTTTTACTATTAGAAAAATAATGTTTGCAGTGACACTTCTTTTTTATGACTTGGATTTTTTGGACTTGAAAAATATTAAACTTTTTATTATTTTTAAAATGTATTGATTCTGGAAATAAGATGGAAATAAGTAATTTTCATATTTTCTAACATAGAAATTTTTTCAACTTTTTTTCTACATGTCTAGAATGACATGAATTATACATAAAACAAATCATACTTCGCATTTAATATTTTCAAAATACAAAATGAGAATATTATAGGTATGTTAGTGGTGACTTTTACTATTAGAAAAACAATGTTTTAAGTACCACTTTTCTTTTTTTAACTTGGAATTTTTCGGACTTGAAAGTTATTCAATTTTTTTTTCTAGCATCATATGGGTTTTACAACACAGTGTTGTAAAACCCCTGGGGACTCTGGCAGGTTTGTCATCCTTAAATACATAATTTCTAGAACTTTCAACTACGTTAAACAAAATGGCTATCTCACAATTTTGATTGGATGTGTCTGGGAAAATGGTGGGCGTGAGAAGGGCGTTAGTTGCTTTCCAATCACTTTCAACTATTAACAAAGGTACTAGCCCTTTTAATTTCCAATCAAATGAACCCTTTAGAAGTTTCTACGACAACACTTTCAATCAAAACCTTATATGCCCCCAGGGCATAACTTACAACCCTTGCCCCGAGGGCTGGCGGGAAGTGTCATTCTTAAAGACCTTATTTCCAGAACTTTCTAAAACGTTGAACAAAACAACTTTCGGTAAATTTTGATTGGATGTGTTTGAGGGAATGGTGGTTGTGAGAGGGGGATTAGTTAAGCTCCAATCACTTTCAACTATTAAAAAGGGTACTAGCCCTCTCAATTTCCAATTGAAAGAGCCCCTTTTGAAGTTTTTACGACAACTCTATACATAAAAAACCTTATATGCCCCAAGGGCATAGCTTACAACCTTTGCCCTGGGGGCTCTTGGGGGTTTGACATCTTTAAATACATAATTTCCAGACCTTTCAACTACGTTGAACAAAATGGCTATCTCTAAACTTTGATTGAATGTGTTTCGTGAAATGGTGGGCGTGAGAGGGGGGTTAATTACTCTCCACTCACTTTCAACTATTAAAAAAGGCAATTTCAATTTCCAATCAAATGAGCCCTTTTTGATATTTCTACAACAACTTTCTATATAAACCTTATATGCCCTTAGGGCATAATATACGATCCTTGCACTGAGGGCTCTGATGGGTTATTATCCTAGACGACCTAATTTCCAGAACTTTCGACTGCGTTGAACAAAATGGATATCTCAAAATTTTGATTGGATGTATTTGGGGAAATGGTGGGAGTGAGAGGGGGGTTATTTGCCCTTCAATCACTTTCGACTATTAAAAGGGCACTAGCCCTTTCCATTTCCAATTGAATGAGCCCTTTTTGAAGTTTCTACAACATCGCTTTCTATAAAAACCTTATTTGACCCCAGGGTATAACTTACGACCCTTGCCCTGAGGGCTGTGGGGCTGGAGGGGTTGTCATCTTTAAAGACCTAATTTCCAAAACTTTCAACTATGTTGAATAAAATGGCTATCTAAAAATTTTGATTGGATGTGTTTGGGGAAAAGATGGGCTTGAGAGTTGGGTTAGTTGCCCTCAAATCACTTTCGAGACTATTAAACAGGGCACTAGCCCTTTGAATGTCTAATCTAATGAGCCCTTTTTCAAGTTTCTACGACAAAGATTTCAATAAAAACTTATACACCCCCAGGGCACAACTTATAATCCTTGCGCTGAACACTGTGGGGGGAGTGTTCTAATCAAAGGTATCATTTCCTGAACTTTAAACTGCGTGGAACAAAATGGCTATCTCATGTTTTCGATTAGATGATTTTGGGAAAACGTTGGGCGTGGAAGGGGTGTTAGTTGCCTTCCAATCACTTTTGACTATTAAAAAGGGCACTAGCCCTTTGAACTTCCAATCGAATGAGTCTTTTTTGAAGTTTCTACGACAACGCTTTCTATAAAAACCTTATATGCCCCCAGGGCATAACTAACAACCCTTGCCCTAAGGGATGTGGAGGAGTGTCCTCGTCAAAAACATAATTTATATCTAGAAATCAACTACGCTGAACTAAATTGCTATCTAAAAATTTTGATTGGATGTATTTGGGGGAAAGGTGGGCGTATGAGGGGGTTAGTTGCCCTCGAATCACTTTTGACTATTAAAAATGGCACTTGACTTTTAAAATTGCAATCGAATGAGCCCTTTTACAAGTTTCTACGACAAAGATTTCAATAAAAACTTATATGCCTCCAGGGCATAGTTTATAACCCTTGCCCTGAAGACTGTGGGGGGAGTGTCCTGCTCAAAAGTATAATGTTCTGAACTTTAAATGCGTGGAACAAAACGGCTATCTCAAAATTTTGATTGGATGAGGTCGGGGAAATGGTGGGCGTTGAAGGGGTGTTAGTTGCCTTCCAGTCACTTTTGACTACTAAAAAGGGCACTAACCATTTCAATTTCCAATCGATTGAGCCCTTTTTGAAGTTTTTGTGGTAACGCGTTCAATAAAAACCTTATATGCCCCCAGGGTGTAACTTACAACCCTTGCCCTGTGGGCTGTGAGGGGGTTGTCATCCTCAAAGACCTAATTTCCAGAGCTTTCAACTACGTTGAACAAAATGGCTATATTAAAATATTGATTGGATGTATTTGGGGAAAAGGTGGTCGTGGAAGAGGTGTTAGTTGCCTTCCAATCACTTTTTATTATTAAAAAGGGCACAAGCCACTTGAATTTCCAATTGAATGAGCCCTTTTCGAAGTTTATACTACGACTTCTTCGATACGAAGTGCCCTGGTCTAAAGGAAAAAAAAATAATAAATAATACATTGTGCCAACATCGCCCTTATATGCCCCAAGGGCATAACTTAAAACCCTTGGCCTGAGGGTTGTGGGGGAGTGTCCTCCTCAAAAACATATTTTCTATCTAGTAATCAACTACGCAGAACAAAATGGTTCTCTCAAAATTTTGATTGGATGTGTTTGGGGGAATGATGGGCGGGGGGGGGGCTAGTTCCCCACCAATTACTTTCGACTGTCAAAAAGGGCACTAGCCACTTCAATTTCCAATTGAAAGAGCCCTTTTCGATGTTTCTCCGACAACTCCTTCGATACGAAATGCCCTGACCTAAAACCACGAAAATTAAATAATACATTGTGCCAACATCGTTCTTTACATAGATTGCGCTATTGCGCTACCTATGATTGTAGTTTTGCATTGTGTTCTAACTGTAGAATCCGTTTTGCTATATTTTTGTTTACAATTCAATGTGATTTTTGGTGTTTTTGTTCCATGTCTGTTTCTTTAGCTCTTCAGAGCAATTTGTCATTTTTTTTGTAATTTTGCATGCATCATAGATGCTAAAAAACGATACAACCACCCCTCAGGGGAAAATGATGTAATTTTAGCTCTTGAAATGTATATAAAAGTCACGTCACTCACGTGAAATTTGTTCCAAAACTTTAGCTCTAAAAGAATTTTCTCAAACTTGTGGCCTATCTAGATCTTTTCTTTTCAGGATATAAAATCTCAGGTTGCTGATTAAAAAAGAAAATGCAGCCGTTAAAAAAAAAAAAAAAATTATATTTATACATACTGAGTTGCTCGAGAGTAGATTCATTAAAAACAAAATATATCGTTATTAAACATATATCATTATTAGCAAAGGCTTACCCGTAATTTTACCCAGGGCAAGGGGGAAAATCACCTCTGTCAAGAAGAAGAAACCATCTAATTACTAAAGTAGAAAAATAGTATCTTTTTTTCTCAGCGACTAATTACCATTAATTGCCATTAATTACCATAATTGCCATTAATTACCATTAATACCATTAATTACCATAATTACAGCGACTAATTTAACACATTATATATATTACCTTGCATTAATTTAAGTTAGAAAATTGCATTTATTCATATTTCTTTTTAGGAACTAAGCTGCTTTATCTTATCGTCAATTATGATTGGACTAACTATCACAATTCCTTCAGAGGCACAGATCTTGAAAAAAGAATCCTCTGCTCGTAAGTACCTAAAACAGTTTTTTTTTGCAAATTGTTTGAAACAACAAGAAAACCTTCATTAGTACTCAAAATACCTTTTATAATTTAAGTACATTGACCATTTTGTAATTTAGTTTGGAAGGAATCAAATTATTTTCTTTCTTAGTACATAATAAACATCGTATGTCCTTATTTCCATACTCGTAATTACCAAATCGTATTTTCTCGGGCACTATTTCCTTTTTTTCAGGCCTAGTAGAAAGGGGGGTTAGGTTTTAATCTACTCTCCAGTCTCTTTTGGATTGAAGGGAATTTAAAACTTGGCTGAAATGAATTTAAAACTTATAAAAAGAATATGTCAGCTTTTGTAAGATATCAAACGTAATATAAGCAAAAATTATTATGAAATAATTTTCTTCTTGATTGACAGCAATTACTCTGTCATCAGCATGGTCGGCTTTGATTGGACAGTAATGGTTGATTGGACAGTAACTTTTTTTAAGATGATCTTTTTTAAATGATAACTTAAATAATAAATTAAATGATAACTTTTTTTTAATATTTAGTTAACGTAATCAAATTGATTATTAAAATACAAGATTATTTTATTTATTTCTTAAATAATGAAATAAATTATTTAAACAGATAATTTAAATAATAATGATCTTTATTGAAGATTTACTGCAAGTAGCTGCCTTGTACAGAGACAACCTTGAGCTCCCGTGTGATATAAGAAGTCCTGTGTTTGGTGACAACGTGATTCTTGTAATCTGGTATAAAGGAAACCAGGAATCACCGGCTTATACGTAAGTACTCCTTTCATTATTTTTTTTTTGTTCTTGCGTGCGCAGAATTACCTATAGACGTACTTAAGACCTTAGCCAGGAGAGATTGTTGAAAATTTATCAGATACCGTCTCGCTTGTTGCAGTAAAATACCTAGTACGAATGATATAAGCTAAAACCTTCAAAAACAGATGATTATTATTGGAAAAGGAATTTTACTGTCAAGCAATGAAAATCCCTTATTAAATGATTTAATAATCTTTTTTACGTACTTAACTCGTAATTCCTTCAATATTATCATAGACTGAATCCAGAATTTCGGTAAAAAAAAACAACATAAAACGCATCAAAATTAGTTTTTGTTATGTTTTTACGAGTAAAATAAAATTCAGGGGGAGGGGTTCAAATCCCCTAGACCCTCTTCCTGGATACAGCCTTGATTATAGTCACTTTCAATTATTTGTAGCCTGTTAATTAATATGCTATGTTCGGTGAAAACGTTACTCTTGAAATTTCATATGAAGAAAGCCAGGAATGTGTGGCTTTTACGTTTAGACTTACCCAACCACTTATCTAAAAATCTTGCTAATTGCATAGAGAGGCTGAAGCACAAAGATAATATGAGTAAGTACATTCAACCAGATAACATATTCAATATAACGTCATTGCCTGTCAATTGTGCCGAGGTAAAATCGTTAGTTTTATATCTTCTTCTCAACTAATCGCTAAATAATACCTACTTCATTACATTGAAGAACTCTGTTTATCGGATTATTGGAGATACTTCCAGTCTAATTGTGCTCCAGCCCCCTCCCTCTAATGCCTAAATATAGCCTCAGGCTAAAGTTTTTTTTTTTTTTAAACTAGCAATTGGAACAAACTGTTAATCAAAGAACAGGGCGAAGAAGAATGCAAAATCAATAAAATCATTACTTAGTTTTGACTAAGGGTCGTATCCAGGCATTAGACTTAGGGGAAAATAAAATAACTGAAAGTACATCTGAAAACGCTTTAAGTAATAAACTCTGAACGTCGTAATTAAAAAGTGTCTTATCATGGTGTAGAGTTGTCCGTTTTAATGTTCAAAATGTTCTAGTTGTGTTCTCTCGATTGCTCTAAATACGCTGAGCAAATGCTTGTTCAACTTATAACAAGGGTCATAGTCTAATGTTTAGATTTTTGCATGCTATTTAAAAAACAAGAAAAATGCCAGAAATGAAATACTAAATTAGCTTTTTCCAGCATATATTTTTTGTTTAATAAAAGGGTAGAGTGCATGCTGCACTTTCA